>JACEGR010000374.1:0-283967 GCA_014170235.1 Listronotus bonariensis | reverse complement strand
TACCACAAAAAAATTAACCGGTCACAAAAATCTCATCTATAAAGGTTAACACTAACAGCCATCGAAGCCTCCAGTAGACATATGTTCGAAGAAAAAAAATCAGGTTACCGTTAGTTTGCAATATTAAGTCACTGCGCACTAGACGGCGCTAGGGGTACCAAATAAAATATGATAATATGCTAGGAAAGCCGTTGTAATTAAATTCGCAAACTGCACTGTTACAGTGTTTTAGCTCGAAGAAATTAAAAATCGTAACTAGAAAACAATTAAATGAAAAACAATCATAACTGATGCGTTTTTTAAATGGAACACTATTATTCCATTTTATGGTTTATATGGGCAATTCTAAGTGTGTGTTTTTTAATACGGGTACTATAAGTCTATCTTCAGTTTTTAAGTTATTGACGCTTAAGGCGTTACATTTTTTGCCTTATACTATTTAATTTAATATATTAATAGTAAGTAACGGTAATGCTGGTAATCACCTGATACTTCAAAGTCATTAATAATTTCACCCATTGGTAGATTTTATATTAGTTTTTATAATCAATTATTGTTTAGATAAAAAACTAAAATTAAATCTACTAATAAGTAAAAACTTTAACGACACTAAAGTATCAGTACCTACCACCTGCGTTCCCTGCATTTTATATGAATATACTTGTTTAAATAAATATTATAAGCCAAAAATGTCACTGTTTAAGCCTCAATAGCTTAAAAATAGTTAAAGATAGACATAAAGTACCGTAATACTTAGAACTGACAATAGAATCCAAAAATGTTATAATAAAATTGGTGTTTCATTTAAAAATCGCAACATTTATGGCGTTAGTTTTTTGGGTTTATAGCAATTGTTTTTTTCTATTACGATTTTTAAATTTTTAAGCTAAAATACATGTATTGTCTATCTTCAGTTTTTCAAAAAATACGGAGAAAGTAAAAAAAATGCCAGTTCTTTCTTAAATGGAATACACTGTATACAAAAGAAATATGTTTATGTACCATTTTCTTATTCTTAAAAACATTTTTGTAACATCGTTTTCGATAAAAATGCGTATTCAATAACCCGAAAATAGCTTTTTTTAACATGCGAATACAGATTTAGGCAAATTTTCTTTTAAACCCGTTGTTCCCCGAGACGCTTCGGCATTATAATTTAAAACACATTAACCTAAAAAGTGAGTGATAAAACTGTTATGTATAATAAATTATAGTGTACAGTTTTTTGATAATAATATAGATATATGAAAAGTAGGAAACCGTTCAAAAATCATAAAAAACAATAATACGCTTCTAGTCTTACAAAATCAATTTATGTTATACAGGGTGATTCTTAATTTTAAAGCTAAGAAATAATTATTTAGAATAAATTATAACTAAAAATATCAAAAGTATTTGAATTCTGATGGTAAATATTGACTAACAATTGTAAAAAACTATTCCTTGAGTCAAAAAAATTAGTATTATAATTATAAACCTCAGTTTTTACTTTAATCGCGCAGAAATAATGACTTATGACTACAACCACATTGTTTTCTTATTTTTAGTCATTGTTTCTTCTTGAAATTAATGTTTTTTTTTATTTAAAATAAATAATTATTTTCCTAACGAAACATATTTTACTTACTTTTTTTTATCAGCAAAATAAATAAATGAATCAAAAATGCGTCACAATAAGAAAAATAAAAAGCATATCTACAATCTGAATGAAAAGTTGTAGCAATAATTTACAGAAATAAAAACAACTTTATAAATAAACAAGTTACAAAGGATTAAAGAAAACGCAAGAAATTAAAAAACTTGCTGTAGCGACGTAAATAGTAAATTGCGCTTTTCACTAGTAAATTTGTCTTTAAATTTGAAACTTGCAAATAGGGCTCAGTTTTTGTGTACATAAATGATGTAAAAAATATGTTAAACAAAATTACTTTGTACTAAAAGCTAAAAAATCATTCGGTAAAAAATCTGTGTTATCGATCAAACAAATTATAAAATCGTTGGGCGTAACGTATCTAACGTAACTTCCAATTATTAAATTTGACCCGATACAAACAAATAATAAACAGGTCAAGTTTACTTAAACCGTTTAAAAATACAGAAACATTAATTTTCTATAAAAAAAACCCCGTACTTGACCCTGCCTGTACAGGGTTGTGTCTTTTGTCTTTGCAGGGTATTACGAAAACCAAAAGATAGAAAACAGATAGAACACATCTGATTGCATATTCTCAAATTCAATTTATATTATACAGGGTGATTCTTAATTTTAAAGATAAGAAATAATTATTTTGAACAAATTATAACTAAAAATATCAAAAATACTTGAATTCTGATGGTAAATATTGACTAACAATGAAAAAAACTATTCCTTGAGTCAAAAAAATTAATATTATAATTTTAAGCCTCAGTTTTTACTTTAATCGCGTAGAAATAATGACTTATGACTACAACCACATTGTTTTCTTATTTTTAGTCATTATTTTTCCTTGAAATTAATGTTTTTTTTTTAATAAATAATTATCTTCCTAACGAAACATATTTTACTTACTTTTTTTTATCAGCACAATAAGTAAATGAATCAAAAATGCGCCACAATGAGAAAAATAAAAAGCATATCTACAATCTGAATGAAAAGTTGTAGCAATAATTTACAGAAATAAAAAAATCTTTATAAATAAACAAGTTACAAAGGATTAAAGAAACTGCAAGAAATTAAAAAACTTGCTGTAGCGACGTAAATAGTAAATTGCGCTTTTCACTAGTAAATTTGTCTTTAAATTTGAAACTTGCAAATGGGGGTCAGGTTTTGTGTACATAAATGATGTAAAAAAATATGTTAAACAAAATTACTTTGTACTAAAAGCTAAAAAATCATTCGGTAAAAAAATCTGTGGTATCGATTAAACAAATTATAAAATCGTTGGGCGTAACGTATCTAACGTAACTTCCAAGTACTTAATTTGACCCGATACAAACAAATAATAAACAGGTCAAGTTTACTTAAACCGTTTAAAAAAACAGAAACATTAATTTTCTATAAAAAAAAACCAGTACTTGACCCTGCCTGTACAGGGTTGTGTCTTTTGTCCTTGCAAGGTATTACAGTTAAAACACATCTGATTGCATATTCTCAAATTCAATTTTTTTCACAAATTTAGGAGTGCAAGTTCTGGCTAACTTGATTTGTTTTGAAAATACAGAGTGTTTTTTAAATTTCGTTAAATTGGTCAGGCACTTATACCTTGCTTGTAATTAATGATAGAAAAAATGTAAACTGCAAAGTTTTAGAGATTTTCGTTAGCGCGCATATATTTTTTGATTAACTCTACGTAAAAATCAGTAAAACTTTACAATTAACATTTTTTGTTCCTTTAATCACAAGCGAGTTATAGGTGTTTGGCAAAATTGACAAAATTTGAAAAACACTTTGTATCTTCCAAACAAATTAAGTTAGCCCATGCCATTTTTACACCCTTAAAATTTGTTTTAAAAATTAAAACTGAAAATCTGCAATTAGATTTCTTTTGGTTTTCGCAAGACCGTGACATTAATAACCCCTGTACAGGGTAGCGCCTTTTCGTTGTCTTTGCAGGGTATATAGTGAAAACTAAAAGAAATCTGATTGCACAATCTCGAGTTCAATTTTTGAAACACATTTAATTGTGAAAGTAAATCATGGCTAACTTGATTCGTTTTGGAGATACGGAGTGTTTTTCAAATTTTGTCAATTTGGTCAGGCACTTGTAACTAGCTTGATATTAGAGACAAAAAAATTGTAAGTAGAAAAGTTTTAGAAATATTAACGTAGAACTCTATGGTGTACCGGTGTTTTTACCAATGACTTTTATTTTAGAGTTATAACACAAAGTTGAGTTATTTTAATGGAACACTTTAAATATTGTTCCGAAACACCTCGTATAAAAACACGTGTCTTCGTTTTTATACCTTTATTAACAATCCAACGTAACTATGGTTACAACGACAAAATCTTTACTTGTCAATGTCTCGAATTTTACACCACAAAAGTCGAATCTATACTAACTGATCGGAGGTTTCCCGTCGCCCTTTTATAGTATGGTGGAAGAGTAAAGAATGATCTAGAATCTTCGAGAAATATCGTGAAAATTCCATAGTACACGATGGCATAAAAGTTCTTAATGGATAATTCGGGCGTTTTCGGAAACCTTCGAAAGTGATGAAAGAACTTTGAAAAATTAAGGTAAATTATTTAAATAAATTAACAAACTAAATTAAATGATCCTAACTCTCTAAAATTCTATAACCTAAACACATTTTTGAAAGTCTGTAACAATATTTTATCATAACTTAAAAAGTCTCCTTAAAAGCTATAAGAAGTACCACATTTGATATATCTATTCTTATCGGTTTTGGAAATATGGCCGTCATAAGGATTTTTAACGAAACATCCTGTATATTATATGACCGTTGCAAAAATATTTTAAAGATGTTTAATAAAATATTACATTTGATATATTTATCTCTTATAGCTTAAAAAATATGATCATTTAAATTTAAAAATACTAGATATGCACAGTAAATATTCGAAACCTAGGTATATTTCCGAAACTGTTAGAGAATATTATTTTAAATAGGGCAAATTCTTAAAAATCTTTAAAATGTCTTTTTAATGGTAATAAAATATACGGAGTCTTTTATTTAAAAATGGCATTTTATTATCGAACTCCTGACGATGGCCATTTTTCCGAAACTCTGACAAATTAAATATATCAATTGTGGTATTTTTTTACGGCCCTTTAGGGCGACTTCTCTATTGGTGATAAAAAAGGTTGTTCCATTACAAAAAACAATTTTGTGTTATAACTTTAAAGTTAAAGTCAATAGAAAACATATAGGTACGCCACGACATTCAACATTAAAGACCCAAAAACTTTTTATTTACATGTTTTTATTTCTAATATCAAGCGAGTTACAGGTGCCTAGCCAAATGACAAAATTTGAAAAATACTCTGTATCTCCAAAACGAATCAAGTAAGCCATGATTTACTTTTACCATTGATTTTGTTTCAAAAATTGAAATCGAGATTGCGCAATCAGATTTGTTTTCTTTAAGTTTTTGCTATACCTTGTAAGGTCAACGAAAAGGCGGCACCCTGTACATTTTCCTCAGATTATTGACCTTTGTGGATATATATTCTTAAATCGGTCACTAAAATTTTTAGAGGTAAGTCTTGGAGATATCTGTGATAATATCAAATTGAGGCCGGAAAGAGAACGATCGTCGTCGCAGGCTCGGTTTCGGGAAGGAAATCACCCGGACCCGTTGGATGTCGCAGTAAATACCGGATTCGGAAACCAGCTCCGGAAATTGGACTGATTAACGCTTGACTGCTGCATGCTGATGGCTTATTGCTGATGGGAGCCATTGCTATGAAGTTATTGTAAAACTAATCTTTAAAAATAGTTCATCGTTCGGTAAATTTTAAGAAATATACAGCGTGTCTTCGAAAGGTCTTAACAAATGGAAAAGTTTTTTATTATTAACTTTACGAAAAAAGTGCCTTGTCATAAAAATCCTGCTTAATAAGAAAGTACATTTCCACAAAAATATTTGAAGGTTGGATGTACAGGGTGGCTTAAAAATGACTTGTTTCCAAATTAAAATAAAAGGTATTTCCTAACTACGGTACCAAACTTTAAAGGGTGATTTCTTATGTCATTTCATAAATAAAAGTTCCTATAAACATATATCCGGAGTTCCTTCGTTTCTAAGATACAGGGCGTTAAATATTTTTAAAGGTCTGTTTGTTTTAAAATATCTGAAATACGAAGCCAGATACAAAAAAATGTACTATGCTAAAAAGTTGTAATGACTATTGGGTGAAAAAATAAATTTTGGAATATTTGGAAGTAGAATAAGCGGCTTCATAAAAGTTCTGGTTTTAAATTATAGCATTTGTTTTTTTTTGAAAAAGTAAATACAGGATGTTTCCTAACTATGGTACAAAACTTAAGAGGCTGATTTCTTATATCTGTTTATGAAAAAAATCCTTTAAACATATGTCAGGACTTGCTTCATTTCTGAGATACAGGACGTTAAAGTTTTTTGAAAAACGTCGGTATTTTCTAAATATCTTAGAAACCCTTCAACCGATTTATATAAAATCTGGTACAGCTTTGTAATGCAAAAAGGCGCTTGTAAAGCTTTATCTATATTAAAATTATTAGGTTCGGTGGCGTCTCAGTTGGCACCACATTCATTATTATTGAGAAAAATAGGTAACTACCCGACTGATTTTTTAAATATTTTTTTATTAAGCAAATAAAAATTTAGGTTTTTTTCTTTTGTATTTTTCTGTATCTAGCTTAGTTCTTGAGCAAAAATGATAAAGCCACTTCACACACTAATTTTCTAAAGAGGTTCTTATAGACCACATAATATTAAAGCAAAAATTAGAATAAAACAGTTATTTGCCTTAAAATAAGTTGTGTATTTTATCGGAAATCGTTGTTTTACTTATTTTCCAAGGTTTCTTTTCATTTGTTGCCCTTACAAATTAATGTACTGGCCATTATTTAGTAAGGTTAAAATTTCTTAATTTCTTATGCTGTTTTTGGCTTTTTTAGAATGACTTAAAGCTGCTTCAATTTTTTTGTCGAAAACGAAGCGAGATACAAAGAAAATACAAGAGACCGCAAATTTTTGTGTTGTATATTTTTTCTTGCTAATATTGGCTCTGGTGCCTACTGAGACGCCACTGGACCAAATATTCCTTATCTACGTAGATCTCTACAAGCGTCTTATTATATTAAATAAGTGTACCCAATTTTATTCAAATCGGTTTAAAGGTTTTTAGGATATTAAAAGAAACTTTAACGCCGTTTCTCAGAAATAAAAAGACCTTAGAAATCACTTTTTTAATTTTTGTAGCGTAGTTAGAAAACACCCTGTATATTTTAATTGCGTATATGTGGATATTAACAAATTTATCACTCGCTAACTTAGTTTATAATAGTTAGAGAGTAAAAATATTGTATCTCCAATATTTCAGCAGATTTGTTACCTTTAAAACGCAAATTATTGTTACGAACAAAAATTGTTTCATACATTTTTTTATTAATTTACTCTTAACGTTAATTTTAAAATAATGTATATGTGGATTTTTAGTGAAATACAAACATACATAGAACATACCTATAATGCAGAAGAATACGGTGTGTTTTCTAACCAAAACTCTTTTTCCGATTTGGCCTCTTTTGACTTTTATCTTTTTCGAAATACAAGTCTTTTGATTAAACTTTTTACGGAGGTCACCCACGATACGTTAGTATTTCAGCTTATAGCCGTTATAAGCAGTCCAAAAATATAAAATTAAGTTAAAAAGAAAAACACGCATTTATACTAAAAAACACGAACCAAAAAATTTTAAGTTAGAGTCAATTTAGTTTTCAAAAATCTTAGAGCAATGGATAAATTAGTTAATAAATACAATTGTCTTTCCTCGCCCATCCTTCCGTACTTCGAAAACTAGGAACTTTATTAAGTTTTGACAAAGTTCCTAGACGCAAATTAATTCATTTAAGCCAGCTTGAGGGTAGACCGAATTTGAACATTAAATAGTCGCAATAATTTCTAAAACAGAAGTACGTCTCTAATTTATTTCTGAGGCATGTTCTCTCAAAATCTTAAGTGATATCTGAGAAAACTTGGTTACGGTTACTCTACGTTTTTGTAAAGTAGTTTTGTTTACCTTTTTAAAATAGCTTGGAGGCTCCATTGCCCTAATTAAAGACGAGTTATGCTACTTTATTAGGTACTATGCTAGTTGTATTTTATTTATAAAAGTATTCTGACTGTATGTACAGGGTGAGCCAAATTAAACTTGCACACTTTTTACCTAATAATAACTTTTTATCCGTTGCGTCTATCTTTTTTATTTTTTAAGGTAAATGTTTTCTCTAGAGCCATTTTTATTGTTAATACGGTTCAAAACATTTTAAAAACATTACATTTTCTTGTTAAACAGTGACGTCATATACGTCACTTATTTAACCGAGTTTGAATACATCTCGGATAATGGTTTAAATACAATATAGTTATGCTTGTCGGGCATGCATATGCATTGAACTCATTAAAAACTTTGTTTCGGTCATTTTTTGTAAACTTTTACCATGAATGTAAATGGCAAGTGAAAATTTTTTTATCCGATGTAAACTAAAGTACATATTAACTCTAAAAAATAAAAATAGTAATCATAACCTAAAAGCTTATGGACCTGTGACGCAACGGTTTGGAAACCTACCTATTTATATTGTCATTTTCAAATATGGTTAGAACCACTCCGACGAATGCGTTTAGCAAGAAAAATTGACTTAGGTTTGCAAATTTTGGTCAAATAGATTTAGACAGGACTGTCAACAATTTCAGGATTTGGAAATTATAATTTTATTAAATAATACTTCCTATAAAGCACGCTAAAAATAAACTTTTTTTGTCCTTTGAAAATGTGGGGTTACCATGGTTACTGAGTTGGATGCTGACCAAACCTAACAATAAAATAATTAAAAATAAACGTATTTGACCTCGGGCACGATATCCAGCGTGAGCGTCGAGCGGCTGATTAAAAAAAAAAAAGTTCTTTTATTCTTGCATAAAGATCAAAGACAGCGCTCTCACATTTGCCTCTCCACGCTGGCCGCTGACGCTGACGCTTAGTATCGTGTCTGAAGTCTTAGCCTAATTGTAGATAAAATAAAAAAATTTGCAACGAAGTTTATTGCATAGTTTTGAAAAAAATCCCCTAAGTCCAGTTCTGTTTAACTTTAATTGACCAAAATTGAAAAACCTAGAAAAAACATATCTACCTATTAGCCTATTAGATGGGCACATTAGAAAAAAGTTATTATTAGTTAAAAAGTGGGCAAGTTTAATTTGGCTCACACTGTTTATTATCCCAACACAGGATGTTGTTACCCCCTTAATTTTTATTTATACTTTCGAAGAGAGACCAATAAAAATTATACAGTAATATTATAGCATAAATTAATATTTTTTGTCATTATCATGACCTCACAATCACCTCCGGTTTAACCGGAAGTACCATAAACTTTCTTATTTCAAATACCTACTTTTTTTCTACATATGTATTCTGTATAAAATTTCCTTTTAAATGATATATTATACAGGGTGTTTCTTTTCAAAATAGCGGCCAGAAAAGATTTTTTAAGAAAATTAAGTGCCGCCATTATTTTTGTTTTGAATATATTTTTTGCTTAGTAGGCTCTGAAATTAAAAAATAACCCATTTTACTTTTACAGGTAGTTACATCTTCCAATTTCTTTATTAAATTACTACATTTCGTATAATTTCAAGTTTCAATATTATTAATGAGAGAAAAATTCAAAATTTGACAAACATTTTAAATCAAAACACCCCTATTTTATTCTATTTTTAAATTCTACAATAAAATCTCTTTCAAATGACGTATCACAACATATTGTTTATTTTTTAAGATGGCGGCCATATATCATTTCTTAAAGGGTTTTGTTATTCGGATGTCGTCAATAAATGATCTATGGCCGCCATCTTAAACAAAAACAATATAATTTGATATGTCTTTAGAAAGGGATTTTAGGGCAAAATTTAAAAATAAAATAAAATGGGGGTGTTTTCATTTAAAATGTTTGTAAAATTTTCAATTTTTCTTATTAATTACACAAAACTAAAATAACGAAATGTGAGTAATTTATTAAAGAAAATGGAATATGTCACTACCTGTTAAAGTAAAATAGGTTATTCTTTTATTTTTACAGCCTACTTAGCAAAAATTATATTACAATATAAATACACAAAATTGTAGCTATGTAACTTGCAGGATAGTCAAAGTGCCTGCAAGCTCTTAGAATATAATATGTAGGAATAAAGTAAAGCTTAATAGAAGTATACCCTCTTAACTCCGTAGATTAAATGTAATTCAATCATAAAATTTTCGCAATTTCCAAATGTGTTTCACTATTTCATTGCCTTTAGCATAATACGATAAAAACCGTATTTTAAATAAAACGCCAGCAATAAACACTAACTTTCATACCTAGTTTTACGGTTAAAACCGACAAACTTTTATATAAAACCCGACTTTTGCCCGAATTGCATTTATAAAATGAACAAATGAGCTTTTTAAACAATGTAAAGTAGTTAACTTACATTCAAACTGTTATTGTAATCCACTTTGGCACGTTCATATTTTCATTTCGATGTAAAGGGCCTTTTAATCATGCGATGGTTATTATTTCAGTCAATTTTGTTCACCTATTTTTTAAAGTTTACGCGCTGTAATTTTTGTGTTTAATTTACCCTAAAATAATTCTTTTACTAGAAATAACCTGGCTAAAATATACAGCAACTGTTTTTATACTGCCGTCCGGCGCACTGATAATTTTTTTTTGTAAAATTACACATTGGGTCATTGATTATATAAAGCCACAGTCATATGTGTGAAATTTTTTATTAAAAATTCATATTACATTAATGTAAATGTATTTTTACATAGTAGAATGTAATTTTGGCTCTTTATACATTTTTTGTGTAAAAGTACCATCACAAAGGAGTAAAATTCCGTTGTAAAACTACATAATCTTTTCAGTGCACTAATAAAAAATTGTGTGAAATTACACATTGGGTCATTGGTTATATGTAGCCACAATTGTATGTGTAACATTTCTTTTTGGAAGTATTATATGCATTACATTTGGTATATTCCTTTTAGGGTCTAGAACCGCCTGGAACGACACCAAAAGTGTTCCTTTTAATTGCAATCAATTGTATTTTTGACAGTTTTGACACTCTTGACAGTTCAAGAACTGTTTCGGGCGGTTCTAGAGCATAAAAGAAATACACCAATTAACGTAATGGTAATTTTGGAATTTTAAACATTTTTTGTGTAAAAATACCATCATAGAAGAGTAAAATTTTGTTGTAAATATACATAATTTTTTTCAGTGCAGTAAAAAACACCGAATGTGTATATTATAAGCCTATTCACTTACGGTGTTTTTTCGTTGGACGGCAGTATACATAGGTATTTTTAAACCATAATTTATTTTTGAAACCTATAATTTTAATTAATATTAACAAGCTTTTATAGCTTCATTTGTATGTATGTTTCTATGGAACTCTCCTTTGAACTAAAGGGGGCTTACACGATGCCAGTGACTTAAGCAAGTTACTACATTTTTAAATATCTATATAAAGTCTTCTTAGTTAATACTTATTACTAATATGTATATGTATATGTATAATAAAAATAATATAGTAGCTTCTAACTTACCTAATTACTTTTACTATCACTATTGGGTCAAGATTCTCGGTTTTTATTGCTTCCACAAATCTGTGCTGGATTTTAGTAACTTGCTTAAGTCACTGGCATTGTGTAAACCCCCTTAATATAAAGGGACTTGTTATTGTTAGTATACTCCACCACTTTAAAGCCGGCTGTCCATGAGAGCAGTTTTCTGCACGCAGATGATAATTCAGCGGTGTGATTGGTTAGTGAAAATTTAAAATCCTTTTCCCGCCATTTTCTACGCGGATCCGCAAAAAGTTGAGATAAAGTTAACTTTTTGCGTTTTTCACTAGATTGTGCGGACTTATCAAATTAATCACCAAAAACTATAACCTTGAACTAGTTGATGAGCTTGATGAGTTGTTGCTTGAAGATAAGACAAGACGTTAAAGATCCATTTTAAATAAAAGAAGTGTTATAGACGGCACTTATTTTAATTATTTACTTTAGTATGGTATTTGGCGAAAAAAAAGATATTTATCCTACTTTCAAAAAGACCAAAAAGACGAAAAAGGAGGCCCAGGTTTTGGGTTAGAAATTTTTTTTTAAGAAGTTCATAGCCAATATTATACTTTATTAAAAGAGTTGAGACAACATAATGATGAAAAACACTTCAATTATTTAAGAATGCCAAAGGAGCATTTTGACAAATTGTTACAAAAGTTGAGTCAACTATTAGCAAGTCCCAAACAGTTCGTGAGCCAATAACTGCAGGCAAGCGTCTAGCTTGTACTCTAAGGTAAATACGTAACAAAAAAAGTGTATATGGTAAATAAAAGACTAAAACAAGCTATTAACCAAAGTTGCCTAATTTGCTGAATTTATTATTATCCATTATCCAATTCATTTGCCATCCCACAGACAAATGATTATTGGCATCTAGTGACTTTCACAACCGTAGTTATCAACCAGAAAAAATCTAACATAAAATCACCATATTCAAAACAAAACGCTTTAATATTTTCCGCTACAAACGACGTGTCAGCGCATTTTCTGCGCGTATTCTAAATACGCGGGCGGAAAATCGCTCTCATGGACAGCCGGCTCAACTGTGTTCGTTAGCCGAGCGGGCTAAGGCGACCCTAGCCTTAGCTCGCTGACATCGGATTCACTAGTCGTGGTTTCTGATCCTGTCCAAGCTATTTTTTTAAATAAAAATAAACTAAAAGATTAAAAATAAATATAGTTTGAAAAAAAACACGTTCTTACAGCATATTAAACTAAAAAAATTATATAAAAAAACTAAAGCACATCAAACCGATTTTTTTTTTAATCTTAACCCAATTATAAACGAAAAAGACTAGTATAAATGTAAAAAGGTGAGGGCGCTTTGTGTCATATTTTTCGTACTGACGGAAACATTTGTAACACGCTTTTATTACCTTTACTTGTATCTATGTATGTATGTTGGTATCTATGTAGGTAACTCTCCTGACTAACGCGATCTATATTTCACCGTTTTTAGTTTTTAGTACTGTTAGAAACCAAAGTAGAAAACTTTTTAAGAAATATGTTTAGATACAGGTTCCTGTAACCTAATTTAAATGTCTTATGAATGTCATTAATGTCTAATACTAGGTATCACACAAACATATTTTTAGATTTTAAACACGCTTTTATAAGCTTCACTTGTATGTTTGTATGTAACTTTCGTTTGGACTAAAGACTACAGTTTGTATATCCCACTACTTTAATTGCGTTCATTGGCTGAGCGAGATAAAGCGCGGGTCTTCGGTGACGTCAGATTCACAAGTCGTGGATTGTAATCTTGTCCAAGCTAAAAAACAAAAGCGTGTAATTTAAGACAATAAATCAAACTAAAAGTGAAAAATATATAGTCACAGGTAAAAAAAGACTTAACTGCTTTTATAGCATATCAAAGTAAAAAGAAAAAGTTTTTATTATACAAAAAAAAAAAAATAAAAAAGGTTTAGAACACATCAAACTCAAAGTTAAAAATTATTTTTAAAATAATCTTAAATGCATAATGAATAAAAAATACTGGTACTATTTTCAAAAAGCATTGGGTGCTCGATATACAATAGAACAAAGCGCCCACGCTTTTTACATTAATACTAATATTTTACATTCATTATTTATTTAAAATTATTTAAAAAATAATTTTTCCCAATTTATTTCGATGTGCTTTAATAGGGTTTCTTTTATTTATTTTTTTTTACTATAATTATTTATTACTTTTAAGCCGTATATAGTATAAGAGTGTGTTTTTTGTTTTTTTTTAACTGTACGTATTTAAGGTTATTTAGGTATCTGTTACAGGGGTAAAGAAATTTTGTGTATAAATCGAGGTTGGACACTTTGTATATTTTATTATAAATAAATATATTATTGAAAACAATTGGTCCAGTATTTTGTAAAGGCAACTAAAATTTAGTTTTTAAAATTAGTTAGTAATTAATTATAAAATTAAAATAATTTTTTATTCTGTTAATAGGCTTGACGTAAAGTTTTTAAACTATAAAATGTAATTTTTACCGCTTTGGTTAAAATCGTAATAGGAGCAAAGTTTAAAAGGCGTTTTTTTAGTAAAATAAATAAAAACGCTCTTTATAATGATTAATGACATGTATATTAAAGTTGGGACACTTTTGTAACAATTCCCCGTTGGAAGTTTAAAACTTCAAACCGAGGTTTTTGACACAGGCTTCTTTAATTGACAGGCTCTACTAACTGATATGAAGTTAGTTATAAATTATAGGGTCACAGTGTCAATGAGGACATAATTAATGTTTGCTTAAACTTTTGGAAGATGTTTTTTTGTGTAATACACAGGGTGGCGTCTTTTTATTGACCTTGCAGCATATACCGAAAACTAAAAGATATGTATAATCAAAAGAAATCTAATTGCACAACCTCGATTTCAAATTAAAAAAAAGTAGTGCTAAATGAGTTTTAATTTTACCAGAACAAAAAATATGTAACCTTAACAATAATAGTTATTTTATATTAAATTTTTTATTTATTTATTTATTTCTTTTAAAGTATTTCTGACTAAGTTTTTCATAATATATAAAAAGTTTAATTTTCATAAAATGTTTATTAAATATCTTTATTCTAAAATAAATCAAGGCTCACTTAATTGGTTTTGATTTTCTTTTTATTTTTTCAATTCAAACTAACCAGAACTAATCAGAAATTCGTAACTGGCTTGATATTAGAAATGGAAAAAAATATATAAATAGGAGCCTTTTAGGGACTTTTACGTAATTCAGTGGCGTACTTATGTTTTTTCCATCTACTTTTATTTTAAAGTTATACCATAAAGCTGTTTTTTAATGTATATTTAATCATTAGGTCATCAAGTTAAAGGTGTCTTTAAAAAGCTGTAAGAAATATTTTAATTAAAATATCTAATTTTTAATAGTTTTCGAAATATCTATTTTTTCGTTTTCGAAATATGGCCAACATCAGGATTTGATGTGTATCTTTTATATTCGAGAAATATGTCCATCTTAATCTAAAAAATAGTAAATATTATTTCTAAATATACTTTTTAAATAGATTTTTTTTCGAAAAGTATTATGAGACAAAAAAGCTGTTTTTATTTGCTTAATTTAAAGTAGTGGGGAGCCCACGATACTAAATAAGGATTTATTTGAGGGTCAAAATGACGTTATTTTTATTACAACTTCCCTCGCTTTCTTTACGTCACTCTCAAATTGTCAGATTGGTCGAATTTATACTGTTAAGCATGTAATTAACTTATCCTATGTTATTCCGACGCGCTTGAAAATTTTTGATGGATATATTTTTGTTTTCTACGATCGGCCCGGTATACGGGGTTTATATTTGGTGGAAGTACTTAACCGGGTACAAGGTATCCTCCGGTATATTAATCTGCCGCGCCGTAGTAAATCCCGAATCCCCTCTTGGGCTCCCCTACCAAAGAAAATATAATATTTACACAAAAGTCAGGTTTCTCCCAGGGTGCCACTAGAATATAAAAAATTGAATAAATTAGAGCTAATTTTCTTACTGCTGTAAATAATACTACCAATTTTTAAAAAATCGAATAGGGAATTCTAAAGCCATTAATATGATACTGTTTTTTTTATTTTATTTTTGAAACATCCCATTTCCGAAGATATGTTTATGATAACTGTTTTTATATAGTTGTTCCAAGAATACAACCTTAAAATTATTATTCGTGATTAGAAAACATCCTAAATAAAGGCGTTTTGGTTAATCCGAGTCAGCACTGTTTACGCTTATATGTTTCGTTGCAGCCAAAATAAAAATGTGTGGGTAAATGTAGGACTTTAAAAAATTTAAATAATGGTACGCCCAAAGCAGCAACTTTCTATAGGTTTATAAGAGTATAAATCTTTTTTTTCGGGCTTTTTAGTATATTTTATGATGTTTACCTTACTCTATATGGAAATAAACTGGGTTTTATTTCATTTTGTAGCATATAAGTGCACTCTCGTTGTTATATCGTGGTTTTCTCCTTGCTTTTATGTTTCCATATGCGATCTCTTAGGTTTACATCAAATTGAATTATTTGTTAAAGTCAGAATAGTGCTTAAATCTTTTTGGAGTTATTATTTTTTCTTACTAATATATTTTAAGTTCACTTCAGGCTGTAAAAATATAGGCGTAACGAGATCACAATAGGTGTACTGTGACCAAGCAGGAAAAAACCTTTAACATTTTTTAAATTAAATCAGTGGAGGCTCGCGGGTCTAAAAACAGGTGTAGTGCAAAAAGGGAAAAAAGCGCATTCACCATTTTAGCAAAATTGAAAATACTCAACTATCAAAAGTCTAAATAAAAAGTCTTAATATCTAAACTTACCTAAATTTTATACACCAAATTAATCCTTCTATCTTTTAATGCAGCAAATTTATCAATTATATATTCATAAAATGGTTAAGTTTTTATCAGTTTCGGTAGAAGCTTCTTTTGAATTGAAATATTGGCTAAAGATAAAAGTCTATCTTGGAATATAGTGTTTCTTAAGAAAGTTTTTAAACGCTTTAGACAAGAAAAACGCCTTTCCACTGACACGCTTGTCGACGATATCGTTAAAATTAGCGAAAAAAGTTTATACGCCTCGGTAAAAATGTCTTTATTTGCTCCAACTTGTTTCACTAACTGCTGCAATGAAATATTTCTATAACTTTCATCAGCAAATATAAGGTCAAGTTTATTTTGGTTAGTTCTGGTTAGTGGTTAATTTTTTGGAAATGATTCGGCATATATCCCCAATAAATTTTGAAAAGAATTAGTGGGAAAAATTTGGTGATATTGGCCAAACTTTGCAGTATCAGCAAGACAAAGAAATTGTAGTTTATAACAATCTTCGAATCTTACTTCCATTTCCATTAAAATATGATCTTATATTTCATAGAGAAGTGCTCTGTACTGTCCTTTAATTTCTCTTTGTGAAAAATCACTGTCGCTAATAACACTCAAACGGAAACAATCTAAATAATACGTGAAAGCCAACGAAACGACCAAAACCTATAATATCTTTTTAAGGCTAGCGATTTACCAAGCAATACACCTGAAACTTCCACCCGCGATTCTGGCCGCCTTCAAGTATAGCGTTGTCATGGCAACGGAGCGTCAAAGCGTAAACAAAACCCCGCATGAGGTGTATACTTCCGGTCCGTTTTATATTTGCAATACACTTGTCGCGTTGCTGAAAGAGGAGGAAAGCGACTCGCGCCAGCGGTTAATTTATATGCTAGATTTTTCATGATGAATTTTACAAATAAGGAATAGAAATGAGAAAAATAAATTGAATAATAGTTATAGGTTTTTTTATGTTTTATTATTTATTTTTGATAAAGTAGCACTTCACTTACTACACCTGAATAGCCGCCACTGAATTAAATTAGATCTTTAAAATATTTAACAAACTAATAAAAGATAAATATATTAAATAAAAAATGAAGACGCAATAATTTTAATATCAACAAAAAAAAAATATATTTAAAAGCTAAACTATTTTAAAGTCAGTAAATCATAACTTAAACAAACCCAGGGTTTTATATACATTGTTAAACATGTTTTAACAAACTAGATATTTATACACAGAAAATTAGATCTTTCGGATAATTGTAACATCAGATTGAATTGAATTAAGTAAGGTTAAATAATCTTGATAAAATGTTGAGAATGTCAAAATATCCGCCGAGCGCCATCTTGTGACACATCATTTTAAAGCTTCTGACAAGTACCTATTATGTCCTTAAAATATAAAGTCACTTTCTTTACATATTGGTTTGGCCTTTTGGCCATATTTCCGAATATTAAAGTTAAATATAATTAGGGTGGTATTTTTTAAAGCCTTTTTAAAAATAATGATATAAAGGGTAGGAAAACAGGTATAATCTTTTTAAAATAGAACACCCTACATATTATGCCACCAATAAGAAGATCTTAAAATGAGCTAAAAAAAAACAGCACTAATTATATCTAACTTTAGAAGTTTTAGAAATATGTCTATTTAAATCAGGTATTTGGGTAATTATAAAAGTACCGCAATTTTGTAGTAGGGAAAGGTATTCACTTTATATTAGAGGGTTATATAAAGTACTTTTCAGAAGCTTTCAAATAATGTGACACAAGAAAGAAGGCCCCCTTTCTATTCAATTTTTTTCCAGATTGGCGCCCACCACCTATCTTGAAATTTTCATCTGTCAAATTCACTCTAAATTTCTTTTCCCAATTTCAATTTTTAAAATTAATTTGTTTAAACAATAAAAGGGTGCACATTAAATAAATGCACTGCCTGTAAAATAGAAGTTTAAACAGATCTACTCTCAGTCTGTTTTCAAAACCAATTGATTTTCCTTAGTCCTGTTTCATTGATTCGGCGAATCCAGAACAGTAGAACTTTTCATCACAATAAAATGTTCAATATAAATATCCAGAAATGTAGAATATTTCATCACAATAAAATTTTTACATAACTGGATGGCGCTGTATCCATCTGCACTGTGTGTAAATTTATATTTTCTATATGGCGTCCAACAACCATCCTAAAATTTTAATCTTAAATGTAATATTTACAAATTTATTTCATTTTCAATTTATTTTAAGTTTTAATATTTTAAATTAATTTGTTTAAAAAATAAAGAGATGCACTGTATGTAAAACACTGTCAGTATGTTTTTAAAACCAATTTATTTTCCTTAGTCCTGTTTCATTGATTCGGCGAATTCAAAAACTTGGACCATTCCATCACAATAAAATGTTCCATATAAATATATATTATGTACTAATAGATTCTTGTCACGGAATACCGCCTTTTCATAACTGGATGGCGCTGTAAATTTATATTTTCTTTATGGCGTCCAGCAGCATTCCTAAAATTTTTATCCATCAATTTAAATCTTAAATGTAGTATTTACAAATAAAGTTTATTTTTAATTTATTTTTTATTTTTTATTTTTTTAATTAATTTGTTTTAAAAATAAAAGAAATGTACTGTATGTAAAACAAAAATTTAAACAGATCTACTGTCAGTGTGTTTTTAAAACGAATGTATTTTCCTTAGTCCTGTTTCATTGATTCGGCGAATCCAGAAATGTAGAACATTCCATCACAATAAAATGTTCTATATAAACATATGTACTAATAGATTCTTGTCACGGAATACCGCCTTTTCGTAACTGGACGGCGCTGTATCCATCTGGAATGTGTGTAAATTTATATTTTCGTTCTCGCATCACGTCAGCCTCTTTCATTTTTAAATTCCATGGAGTTTACATGTGATTTTTAACAAGTTATCGTGTAAAAGTAAAATATGGAACCTAACAAACCTATACAGTGTGTCCGAAATCGATAGGAAGTGGATATAAAGGATAAAAAGACGACTAAATAAAAAACGCTGTAGGATATCCAACGATAAATCTAATGCCATTTGATGACAGCTATAGTATAATGTTTGGTTTTTAAGATGTTTTGAAAAAATGCTATATTGTTTTTATTTTAAATTATTTTTAGAATCCGTACAAACATTGCTGACACAACTGTTTTAGAGTAGTACATCTCTGCATTTAGATATTGATTTTAACGTTTGGGTTTTAAGATATAAATGGTCTTCTTGTTTATAGTGGCCATTTTGATTCTCAGCACATTTTTAGGATTTGTTTTTCTTTAAGATGATATATAACACTTAAAAGGATTTTTTAATACCTGAAAAATAATATTTTGTCCAAAATTACCATGACTGCGGAGGCCATTAGCTCAAGAAGCAATTTCAGTTTAATTTTCAATAGGTTCATTTTTAATTAAATTTTATTATGACCTTTTTTAAAAAAGTTATTTTAAAAGTATTTATATTTTTCTGAACTTATTCGCTGATTAAGAAGAAGACTGGCACAACCTAAAAAACTTTACTACGAGAAAAAGCCAGTTGATTTGCCTAGAAAGGCGCGTAACATGTAGAGATATGAGATTTGACGTCAGCGTCCTCTAGCGCAAACTGTAAGCATAAGTGTGACATAAGTGGACATAAAATTATTCGTAATTTAAAACACAAAGCTAAGAGATTTTTTTTTATCTTTTTGACACCCTACGAAGGTCTATGCCTAAATACCAGAGTACCGTGGGTGTCGGGTTATTAGATGTTTAACCCATCGTTCCCCCTGTTCCGTCAACGTTGTCCAAGCACTGAAACATGGAGTTGCATTTCACAGCACCTTTTAGACAACGCGGTCGTGCCACCACGGTCGTTATTTTTAAATAACTACTACCTAAATATGTCTCCCCGCTGGGAATCGAACCGCCGACCTCTGGCTTCGAAGATCAAAGCTCTGTCCACTAGGTCACGGGGAGACAAAGCTAAGAGATACAGGTTTATGAACTTTTTGGAGTTGTGACTTCTTTTTAACCGGCGTTATGTACCCTAACAAATACGTATACTGTGTAAGCAATAGCTAAAGGTATATTGGCCAGTAGAGCAACAACAATGGATGTAGAATAAATTATCGAATACGAAGTGTTTTCAGGCCGCACGTTAGACTGTCTGTTTTCCTCACATTGCCTATGTGTTATGTTATATACCTGATCCGGTATTTACTTAGTGTGCATTGACACTTTAAAATAATTATTAATAATGAATTTTTAGTAAGCTTTTCATAGAAAATAAGTATCTGTACCCAATTTTTTATTTTATTATATTAAACAATAAATAAACTTATTGTCTTAAAATTGTCACCTTAACAATTAAAAAACTAAATAATCTATACATAATAATTTCTTAAAAAAAAAACAAGTTCTTTACACTTTGTTTCAGTATACTATTAAAAATTATTATTTATTTATTAATTAAAAAAAATATTAAAAAAATAGTTTGATCATCTCATTGCAATTCATGAACGGGGTTTTCATTTATCTTTTGCCACCTACTTTTAACTATAAGCAGGAAGGATAGAAAAACAAAACGTCCTGTATAAAGTTTCATACTTTTTCATTTATCATCTTTGAAGCATAGAAAAATAAACAAATGAACAAAAAAACTTAAAAGAACTTTTATTTAAATAAAACAGCCTGTAAATTATGCCACCAATAAAATTTTCGAAATATGACAACTTGAATATGAAAAATAGTAGATACATAATTTCTAATATACCTACCTACTGCACTAAGGTGAGACTGGAGATGTATTGGAAATTATACCCAGATTTAAATAGTAATTTTTCTGGAACTATTAAAGATAGATAATAAATGTGGTATTTTTGTAAAGCTTTTAAAAAGACCATTTTTATAATGACATAATATACAGAGTGTCCCATTTGAGGAAAAGATTACCTCTTCATTGAGTTTTTAATGTTTATTTGTTTCCTTTTCTACGCCCAAAAGATAATAAATAAAAAAGTATATAACTTTTATACGGGACGTATTTTTTTAATCCATCTTGCTTATATTTGAAAGTAGGTGCAAAATAAAAATGAAAACCCTGTACAAAATGTAAGATATTCTGGAAAATAAAAAACGTTTTGTATTACTAACAAGTATAATTTTTTTGTTGGTTTATTCCCTATTACTTATTTTAGATAATAAATTAAAAAATATATATTTAACAATTACTAGCAAATAACAGCTAAATAATTTATATTTAAATGGTAGAAAAAAATTAAATAGGACTAATAATTATAATAACAAGTCCCATTAGGAAAACTCAAAAATATAATGGTATAATAGGGTAAGAAATCGTTTCCAGATTTTCCGAATAAGCGTAGCAGAGACGTGGGTTTTTGCACCCAATTACACTATTAGCCAGAAATTGTCACCTTTTCTCCAGTTCTGCCCTTTGGCGTTAACCACCGCTCCAAATTGGTACAATTCAGCCAACAGCTTTGCGGCGTTAGCGCAGCACAGATAAAGCTTTATAAGCTATAAAGAAGGTTTAACGGTCCCATTCTGACAAAAAGTAAATTTGTTTTTGGTAAATATAACATCGCCTTTCCAATAGCTGATATTTAGCGGAGCCATTTCGACTTTAATGACCGTTTTAATTGCTGGAAAAATGTTTTGAATTGAATTAGATTGTCTTTATAACCCGCGAGGACGATTCGTAAAGCTTTCGAGTTGAATAGAATGTATAAAAACTTCCAGTAAAACGCCAATTACTGTGCAAGTATTAAATTATTTATAAATGCTTTAAATAAAAAAAGTATGTATATCTTTTTTGTATAAAATTGTACAAATGGTTAAAAGAAATTAGGTGTTAAAAGATCCTAAAGTTACTTTTATGCTTTATTTGTTTTCTGGGAGATTAAATTTAAACAAAATATTAATTGGCTTCTCTCCAGAATAAAATTAAATAGTTTATTTAACATTTTATGAAAATTAAAACTTTTATACAATATGTAGAACTATTCTGCTCTTACACAATATAATAAAAGTTATTATTACTTTTAAAGAAATAAAATAATGAAATATTTAATATTAAGTTACTTACAATACAAAGGTTTGTTTATAGATTGATACAAATTAATGTAATAATATACCTACTATTTTTTAAAAAAATTATGTATTTTCTATATAACATTGGATAAATTAAGATACAAAATAAAAAATATAAGAGAGTAAGATTAAAATGCCTATGTTACTATCTCATCATCTTTACATAAATAATACAAAGCATACTACTCTCCTGTCGAGCTTTTTAGATCTCTTTTTGTATTTTTATAAGCGTATTTCTGTTGGCGTTTGTTTTATAAATTTTACTTTCTACAGCCATGTCAAATTTAAACTAAAATATAATGTGGTTAATGTATTTTTACAATGTAAGTTACATATATTATATGGTAATTGGTTGGTTACACCTGGCCTCAATCTAGGAAAAAATAGGTCCAGGCCAGTTCATAGGGGCCAATATTGCTGAACAGGGTCAGCTCGCTATACCCCGGGACAACGACCAAAGTGATTTTTTCCTGGATTGAGGCGTGTACTCAACCAATTACCATCGAATAAATGAATCGGCCTAACCAGTATAGAACATATCTTCAATTGTAAGTTGAATGTTTACGAATCAATTTTTAGAACTGTAAATTGGTATTAATTTTGTAACTATTTTATGATTCAAAACTGCTTTATACTGTTTTTTAATTAAACAGTCAACAATCAGAAGTACACTAATAAATGTGTTAAAAATATGCCACATAAAAGAGAAAAGAAATCCGAACACATTATTTTAGCTCATTAAACAATTCGGCGACTTTTAGTAAGTGCTCTGCTCGGAAAATGGAAAATGCCCCGTCATATAAAATGAATAAAAGCGCAAGCAAGCTATGGAAATAGCAAAAACAAGAAAGGTGCCTCGGCTAATGAAAGCTTTATACCGGATTACGTTTAAACACTAGTTTGCCTATTCACTTGGTGGCATTATTCAATTTTACTTTGTTCGGATAAACAATAACCAAAATTAATGTTGAACGTTTGCCCCTTTCGTAGCCGTACACAAAATAATTGAATATTCATGTCGAAAGTTTTTGCGAGGAAAAATTAGATTACGAATATAAACTAGGAGAGAGAAAGAGCAAGCGCTTCAATTTTATACGTAATCCGGTAAAATTATCCTCTTTAATAATCAACTGTGCAACGAAAAATACAGCAGGTAATCGTATTACCTAGAATTAAAATATTTTTTTGGAATTATTTAGGTACAAATTAAAGACAAAAACCAGACAAGACCATTTTTGGGCAAAAATTACTTTTTCACGTAATCGTATTCTCTAAGGCACTCTACACATGGGTCGGTGCAACAGCGATGGGACGGAGATTCGACAAACTATCGACAGTATGTACGCGTATATTCGTGTATGAAGTGGCGACAACCATATAGGGACAAGCATACGTTTAATAGTTTATTTTAAATATATTCTCAGCTGATGAAATTATATGT
The DNA here is from genome assembly GCA_014170235.1 of Listronotus bonariensis. NCBI lineage: Eukaryota > Metazoa > Arthropoda > Insecta > Coleoptera > Curculionidae > Listronotus > Listronotus bonariensis. The sequence continues at coordinate 260,261 of JACEGR010000374.1, read as the reverse complement.
CAATTGGAAAGCGCCGACATTTTCCTAACCCGATCGCGACAGGGCAAAAACTACCCCTTTGGATTATCCCACCGGGTCAAAGGCTCCCATAATAGAGCCCTCTAAGACAAGTACGGAAAAGCCTGAATCCTATCGAACATTATTTTACAGACAAAAATAAAATATTTTACCTGACAGATCTATTTCTTTTGCAATTTCATCCCAAGCTCTTTCTGTGAGATCTTTAAGCAAATGTTTTTAAAAAATATAATTATTAAGTACAAGACGGTTTTTAACATCAAAAAAATCTAATATTAAATAAATCCATATTTGGTCCAAAAATTTCTAAACGTAACACTTGTTTTCCCGTGTAATCATCAGACACAATCACAAACTGTAAACAAAAAAAACGGTTCTGTATTTAATTTGTTTACTAAAGAACGCGAATTGCTGTGATATGCATACGTACTGTTGAAGGCTGTAAAAATCGTGGTGTCGTCGCCGTTTTACCGGGAAGGAAGTCCCATACTTTGGTGCAAAAATCTTAAAAGTCGGAAGCATACCAACGTCGCTTTTTGATCATTGCTAACGACATATGTTGGGGCAAGAACCAAACAAGTCTAAAATATATTAACGTCGCTATGAGAATTTTGGACATAGTCGACGACATAGTTTGAAACAAAAAGCGGACAAATCCGAAATGGTGTGATTTTTGCAGTAAATGTTTAAATTATCTATGGCGTGGCTTTACCACGCGGGAAACATCTATTTTAAACTTACCGTTGAGTGTGTAGTCTAATTTCTCTTAACCCTCTTTTTAAATGTGCCAAAAGTTTTTTTATGTTTTTTTTTTGGAATAGTATTATTTAGGCAGAGCGCACACCAAAGTGGCGTGGCAAGTAGCACACATCTTGCATGTTACTTCAAATAGAACCAATGCAAAGAAATGAAGCAGCGCACACCAAAGTGATGCGGCATGCAGCGTGCCACGACACTTAGATGTGCGCCTATTCATTTGTTTGCATTGGTTTTATTTCAAGTAACATGCAAGTTGCGTGCCACTTGTTACTTGCTACTTGCCACGCCACTTTGGTGTACAAGGCAAGCATCGTTACAACCATTTAAAACATAAGTCCCCCAAGCTAACTTTTTATTTATTTTTGTAAAACAAATAAAAATAGTTATAAAAAATCGCTTCTTACTTTAATAGCAATTTAGTAATTAAGTGGATTTATTAATAATTATTTTATTTTTTAACTAAAGAACTCTGACCGTGCATAGGAGTATTTCAGAAAGTATCATCGACCTTTGCTATCACCTCGATCGTCAAACACTCTAGGGCGGTAAAAGCGACACTTTTCCCTATTCATATTTAAATAACCATTTTATTTTTGTGTTATTTTTAAATGAACTTTTAGGTTTAAATTTTTATATGATATATGATTATTTATCGACGTAAAGCTTTGGCCATATATCAAATGCCAAAATAGAAAACCACTTAGTAAACATGATAGTAGAGATATATTCTAACATTAGATTTAATTATTTCAAGAAATCCCCTATGTATCGATTTAACGATGTTTGATAAATATGGCCATTCAAATCTGAAAAAGTAACTTCTGTAGATACAATAAAAAAATTAATATTTTTGTATGGCCCCCTTTTTAAAAGTAATACCACTTTTTATTAATTTTTCTAGAATTATAGAGTCATAATCAGTATTTTAGGTTTGCCATTAGGTATCATTTTTATTTATAATATTTCTTTTCTGATTCAAAAAAGGTCGAGCCAAAAAGCCCCCAATAACCTTTTAAAATATAATTCTAGCATAAATCTAGCCAACTTTTTTAACTGTTTACATAGATAAAAAATCATTATGTGAATAAGCACTGTTAAAACATAAAACCGATTTTTAAGTCTGGTGACCTGAAAGATGTTGGAAACTACAGAGGGGTGTGCAACCAGTCAGCGATTCCTAAATTGTTTGACAGCTTGGTTTGTGACCAGTTGAGTTGGTCTTGCCGAGGCTTAATAATTCATAACCAGTTTGGCTTTTCTGATAAAAAATCTACCACTGACAACTTGGTACAATATGAAGTTGACTTGTTGGACGCTTTGGAGAACAAAGTCCAAGTAGATGCAATCTATACGGACTTCTCCAAAGCGTTCGACAGGGTTAACTTTGATATCTTGCTGGCCAAACTCTTGGCTACCGGATTTGCTCCACATTTGGTAAATTGGCTTGCAAGTTTTTTAAAGGGCCGAACCCAGAGTGTAAAAATTAATAATTTTGTTTCTGACAGTTTTAAGGTTTCTTCGGGTGTGCCTCAGGGGTCTCACTGCGCTCCTCTGTTATTCAATCTGTTCGTGAACGATATTTGTAATGAGCTGCGCCACTCTAAGGTGTGTCTTTTCGCGGATGATCTAAAAATGTACAGAAGGATTGAGTGTCAGGGGATGCGGTGATGCTTCAGAGTGACTTGGATGCTCTATGGAAATGGTCACTGAACAATAATCTTCTACTTAACATTGGGAAATGTAATTATATTAGTTTTTAGGGGTACGAAGAAATTTAATACATCTTACGTCATAGATAATAAAAGCCTGGGCTATGTAAACAAAATTAAAGATCTAGGTGTTTGGTTTGCGGAAAATCTTAGCTTTGCGGAGCACATTAATAAGGTTAGTCTTAGGGGTATGAGAATGCTTGGTTTTGTACATAGATGCTGCTCTGAATTCTCACTTGCCACCGCCAGACTTTTGTACTGCTCCTTGGTTAGGCCAATTTTAGAATATTCTACTGTGGTATGGTCACCACAGTATGCTGTTCATTCTGATATGCTGGAGAGGGTCCAGAACAAATTTTTGCGGTTTGCCGCATACAAGTCTGGAGTAAGGATGGAGAATTACCACCGCTCTGATCTACTGAGAAAGCTAAGACTACACACTTTACAGCATAGACGTCAAGTTTATGATCTCTGTTTTGTGTTTAAGCTATCTAATGGTCTCATTGACTGTCCCGACCTTCTATCACTTGTTCAACTTAATATCCCCTCTCGTAATCTTCGGAATTTTAATTTATATTATATCCGCCCTCATACCACAAACTATGGAATGCACTCACCGATGGATAGAGCTCTTCGTGTGCTGAACACCTTTGGTTCACGAGTGGATGTTTTTAACAGCACATTGTCTCAATTTAAATCTAAGATCAATCATTTGGTTCCTTAATAAATTAATACTTTACTTGTAGCTGTGATCTTTTTGTGATTTGTATATAAATATTTTTGATCTGCCTATATGTACCTGTTATTTGTTAGTTAGTTATCTAATTGTAGCTTAATTTAATTTTGTAGTTATTTTTTCAATAATTGTAATAGTCATTGTAAAAATGGGGAATCCCGTATACTTAATAAATAAATAAATAAATAAATAAATATTAAATACTAATTTTAACAGTTTAAAATGGATGCCATTAAGGGTATTTTATTTTTAAATTAAAATACCCTTACCACACTAAAACAAAGAAATTTCGGACTTTAAATGCTATCGACCGTCCTTCAGTTTAAAGATCTCCAAACACTTTCGGACAGTAAACTGTACCTATTGCCATTTAAACCGAAATTTCCATATATTCGTTTTTTTGAGTTTTAAAGAAACTTTTATCCAAAAAAAGCCTTTATTTTTATAGACTTGGTCCTAATTTTTCCAAAATTACAGGGTAAACATTATTTTTGGATTCAATTCTATAATTTTTACAAAGAAATTTATTTTAACTTTAAAAGAGTTTACACTATTGTTAAACGGCAGTTTTTGCGCAGCCAACACAACTACATAAGGAGCATTAGAAATTTTGGTGTAGCATGAATTCAGCATATTTTTTTAACTGTTTACATAGAGTATTTATGAGGAAATGTTTTTAGTTTTAATTTATTAACAATGTTAAATTAATGTCATTACACAGACAAAGATATTTTTTTAAACCTAAAAAACCTGGCCTTGCATAGAGCTTGTGAGTATTTTGGACTTTAAATGTCATCGACCGTCCTTCAATATCATAGACATAGATAAACGACACTTAACGCCTTATACAAAGTATTTTTCTCCTTTTAAAGACATTTAAAAGAAAACATTTTGCTTTTTAATGTTATCCACCACGACTCTTTTCTCTTTAGACCGGTAACAAGAACTTATCAATTAGGCTGTAGGCTGTAGCGAGTAGTAGTCAGTGGGGCATTAACGGCAGGACCTTATATCCCACCTCTAGACAACGAGGTTCGTTTTATAAGTAGACGCTTGGTGTCTATGTTAGACAACACTGGTCTTAGGAGAGAATCGTGATAGATACATAGAAAATAGGATGTTATCTTCTAACTGTTTCTTAAAGGGAGTAAAATACTTTAATTCACCAATACAATAACGATTTTTTCTGTGCTTAATGAGACACCTATTGTCATTTATATTTAAATTTATAGTAAAATATTTTGCTTTGTGGTTTTTAATAAACTTCAAGGTATAAAATACCTTTCATTTTACTGTTTTTTTTTACTGTTTCATAACACGTAAAGCTTTGGTCATACATCAAAAGCAAGAACGGAAAACCGCTTAGTAGACATGATCCGCATTCAAAATTCAGACATTAGACTTAATTAGTCCAAGTAATCGCCTTTGCTTGTATCGATTGAACGCTAGATGAATTATGGTTTGCTATTCGGGCACGTTGTGTGGGTCGTTTGAACCAAATTAGTGTTTGCGGGAGTCTGCATGGCAATATTGTGTTTTTAAGGTTTTTTAGGGTAGTCTGAGGTTTTAATTAATTATTTTGCGAAATATGGTCGTGCTAGACTTTTCTTTTTAATGTTTAATTATTTTAAAATTTGTTATAGTACCTGGGCCAGTAATAAAAAGACTTCCTGATAAGAACAATTTTGAAACCATTTTAGGAGGGTTCCTTTCCTGTTTCAAGTGTCGGACAGGGCGAACGCATCACTTTTTATTTGGACATGTTTACCACAATGTTTAACATTCAGTTTTTAAACATTTTGCCAATAATGGCAAGGGTTACAGTCATTAAACTTTAGGGCTTCTACACATTTTTCGGGTATAGTTCTTTAGTGGACGCATACCCTAAAAGGTATAAAAGCAAGTAAAGCAACAACAAAACAATATTGATCCGTCGTCCTGTATACATATATGCGGTATTCTTTATTTAATCTTCACCCGATAGTACTCTACACGCCCTGGACCGTCTTCTTTTTACCCATTGCCGTTAAGTATTAAGTATTAGTCCCTGGCAGAGTTTGGTCGTATTTGAATAGTCAGTATTCTGAATAGTACCTATTCAGATTACATTTTGCCGGTATTCGAATAGTATTCGAATACATTTGTGTGTTATGTTTATTTATGTAGTATTCGGTATTCGGCCGAATACTTTTTGGTTAGTATTTGGGATTCTGTATTCGAATACTTGTAAAGTATTCGACGAATACTTTTTTGAGTAGAGTCCACCACAAATATTTATACCGCCATAAATGAAAGCGGCGCTTAAACTCAACCTGTCAATGTCAAATATTTCGGGTGTCGGTCTGGGTAAACGCGTTACTTTTTTGTCGGATAACTTTACCACAATGTTTTACATGCAATTTTTAAACATTGTGCCAAAATCGTAAGTGTTACAGTCACGAAACCATAAGGCCCATTGACATGATTTGGGGATTAAATTGGGCGGATTTCGTAACTGTAACCCTTACGATTTTTGGCACAATGTTTAAAAATGGCATGCCAAACATTGTGGTAAAGTTGTCCGACAAAAAGTGACGCGTTCGCCTAATCCGACACCCGAAACATTTAACATTGAGAGGCTGGGTTAAATACAATTTTAATATACCAAAAATCAATTTATAAACAAATCAAAACTTATTGATGCAATAAATTTTTAAAAACCTTGTATGTTTGTGTTTGTATAAAATTATTCTTATTTTGAATTTGAAACAGTTTGTATGTGTGTGTACCTAAATAAGAAGAGCCTTAAAATAAACAAAGGGATTCTCACAACCATAGGAGCATCAGCAAAATATTTTTGTTTGTTTTTAAAAACTTTTAAATCTAAAAATTAGAAAAATTTCGTTTGTTTCCTATTCTTTTAAGAGATAAAAATGAAATGCGCAAAATCGGTAAATTGTTACCGCGCTCGTGAGCACGGTAAAAAATGTAAGTTACATTCCCAAACTATTTTTGAACGCTGTAAGATAGAAAGCAGTGTAATAAATAATACATTTAAGAACAACTTCTGTAATAGAAATGTAAGAAATGTTTACTTTGTAATGATTTATGAACGTAACCCTGGTGTGTCATGGACGTGTTTTCATATGACAATGACGCGCCGATGTTCCGCTAACGTCACGTCGCGCTCGCTGTTTACCGTAAGCTTTCGTCAATTAACCTAAATCATTTATTAATATATATAGTTCTAACAGAATCTTTTTTTTTTCAGGTAAGCAAAAGTAGTACTTGTGCAACATCCCACATTAAATGTCACAACATTAAAATGATACTGTAAAGAAACACTCGTTTTTAAATGTAAGTATTAATGTTAAAGCTTAATTTGTTAAGGTTTATTTATATTTTGTTTTATTAAGTTTTAAGTTGCTTTTTTACCTTACACATATGATTTACGATATTTGGAATTTAAAATTTTAAATTATTTGTATTTAAATTATTTGGGTTGCTTTGTTGGTACTTTATTAAATTATGATACAATTTATATTGAATATATAATGAAAACAAATCAGCTATTTTTTTTTATAAACGTAATCTTTGTCGTTGAGCAATACCATGAAATGCAAAATTGAGATAAATATACAGATTTTAAAAAACCAAAATATTTTGTATGGGTTTTCTTAGGTAGCGGTTTAGGTAAGCAAAAAATAAACGAAGAACAAACCACGGTGGGAAAGTTATGTTAGTTGGTAGTAAGTTTTAAAGGACTGCTTTCGAGGGCCAAGAAATATATAAAGTAGGTGTAAAAAAACTTTTAAAATTAAAAAATAACCCTCTTAAATTATATTATTAAGTTAGTATCGGTATTTGTAATAGAATTTATAAAGGAAAATTGAATTAATTATTAATTTTTATACTTATTACGGTATGATGCTAAAAATTGAGGTAACTTTAAAATACAAACACCATCCATTTTTTTAAATGTTACTCCATAGATATTATTGGTTTATCCGATATTGCATGGAAATTCTTTTCTTTTAGTAACATAATTACCATTACGACTTTTTTATTTTGATAAACTTTGTAAGTAATTTTAAATACTTTTATATTTTTTAAGTAAAATGGCATATATTATTTTTAAACTTAGGTTATTACTTTAAAAACTAAAAAAATGTTGTGGAATTTAAAACCCTATATATTGTGAGCTATGTATATCCAGTCAATTTTTTTACTTACACTTTGTGTAATTATATTATTCTCGAAATGGTATAAACATAATCATTATCAGTTGATATATCTAAATGTGTTTTTATTTGTATTTCACTGATAAGTGCTGTACATTACTTAAATAACTTAACATTAAGTGTCATCAAGTATTCACCTATATTTTTATAATTTGAAACACCACTTTTAAATAAATATTTAGATCAGCCTATTTTAACAAGCACCTTTTTATTAGTAAAACTGACTGGCCCACATCTTTAAAGAAATTTGTATTTAATTTTTTTTCGTATTTGCCACCATCATTTTAATTATATTTATTTATGTTTTTCATATCGCAAATAAATACACGTTTAAAACCTTTAGAAAAGCATTTTAATATCAAGTAATACCTCGTCATTGAATCGCTTTTTTCAAAAATCTGCAGATTATTAAATTTTTGGTAAACGATCACAAGTTTCTTATCTTTAAAATTATTTTGGCGTAAAAAAATAGAATAGTACATAATTACTTCTCAAAACAGATGTTATTTGTGGTAACACTCTAATACTTATATTTTGTTTTTAAAAAGAGTAAATGCACTTGACTTGTTTCTGCAATAAAATAAATAATTTCTAAAAAGTGCGGAAAAAATGATATCACAAATTCCTAAGGCTAAAATATAACAATCTAGCCCAACTTACCTTTGTCCAAAAGTAGATGATTTTGGAAATACAGGGTGTTTAAAATTTGTTCTGGTTTTAGTTATTTATAAATAATTATGTTAGTAATGGGTGTATAGGAGGTGAGAAATCAGAATTTTCTATTAATTTTATTGTAAACTCTAGATGGCACAAATTAGAAACAAAATAAGTTTTTTATGCCACTCTGTATGTAATTTTTAGATAAAAATTCTTATTCTTCATTATACAGGGTGTTTTAGAACTATGGGATCAAACTTTAAGGTGTGATTTCTTATGTTATTTTATAAAAAAAAATCATATTTCTTACTGAGATACAGGGCGGTAAAATTTAATTTAAAAAAATTAGTTTTTTCTAAATATTTTTAATATGCTTAGGCCGATTTGGATAAAATTTGGTACATTTATTAAAAGTAATAAGGCGCCTAATTAGCCCTTACCAGATTATTATTATTGGGCCCAGTGGCGTCTCAGTGGGCACTGCAACTTATATTATTGAGAAAAGAAAGTATGCCACTTCCCACTTCGTATCTCTGGTCAGTAAAATGGTCTGTTTGACTAACTTAAGGATTATTTTGGCATGCTCATTACAACAAGACCTGTTTGGTGAAGTAAACATACAGGGTTACTACAAAACGACCATAAAATTTACTGAATACTGATTTTTACAGAAATAAAACGTGAGTTTACATAATACAGTTAAAGATCGATCATTTTCGTCAAAAATGTCGTTTGGCTTGTTTTTTAAATAAACGACTTAATTGTATTTTATCGTATAGGGTTGTTTTTGTTATGTCTAGGTATATAAAATATTAAAAAGTGTTGTTTAGAAAAAATGTGAAGCACACCTTAAAAAATTATGATAAAAATAATTTAAATTAATTTCAGATGACGTGCCCTGAATCTTAAGCTCTTAAATTATGGTTGCTCGAAAAGAAAACACTGCTTCTCATTCTTCACCTTTAAATATAAATATTCATTAAAAACTTTGAAAATCATTTAAATTGGGTTAATTTGCATTTGACGGGCTGCCGTAAAAATACCCCTAGCTGTGAAATATCATCTCATAAATATCTTAATTTACAATGAACGTCGACCGCCGGTAAAATATTATAAAAAATTAATTATCTTGTCCATCTTTCTTTTTTTAATTAATTTTAAGAGGATATTGTTTTACTCGGTGTATCGTATATCGTTGAAAAAATTTGCCATTTAATACTCTTTCAAATAATGGTTATTAAACTAAATAATAAAAAACATTATTTAGGAATACCTTGTACACAACACAATATAAAATCTTATTTGTTTTATTAGGTTTAACTTGTACTATTAAAAGTCGCACAAAGTTAAAACGTATCAAAAGTTTGACAGCACAGGTCGTCAGGTGAGTGCGGCAACCTTATGAATAAGAAAAAGATACCCTATGCTTCTGTTACATACTATATTTTTTCTACGATCGTTTAAACAATTTCCAAAATATCATTTTATTTATATGTGTTTTTTAATACAGCCATTATTTGGCAAATGGAAAAATTATGTTAACCTTTCATTGTATCTATGCGCTCAGGCAGCTTAAACTTAGGCGTCCACTAGAGATGGACGGGCCGGATCGCTGGTGCTTTGACTGGTATGAAACAAGTTAGAGTGCACTCATTAAAAGCGTAACCCATGGCACAGTATTTCTCTGTTTTAAGAAATGCGTCTGGCTTGGACTAGTCTTCACCAGATGGACCGCATCGAAACCTATTTTCCGCCTGGCTTGTAAATCAGTCAGTGTACGTTTATTAGAAGCGCGTCGCATAGGAACAGACGAGAGAGGATTTTTGTTTTGCTTCTTAGGCGGATTTCTCGAACGGTGCACTGCATAAGGGCGTAGACAGAATTTGGTTTATGGGGGTAGGCAAGAAGTAACATATAGATTGCATATAAATTTACTTAAAAAAATGTATATCTTTGATGAACGTCGACCGCCGGTGAAATATTAAATATTATATGAAAAATTATTATCTTCTCCATTTTTTTAAAATAAATATTCGGATGATATTTTTTTACTTGCTGTATCGTATTATCAAAATTGTTGAAAAAAATGTCCATTCAATACTTTTTTAATAAATGTTTCTTAACTAAATAATAAAAAAACATAATTTAGGAATACCTTGTATACAAAATTTTATTTATTTTATGGTTAAAACAAAAAAGTTATAAGTAAGAAATATTTGTTGAATTGTATGTTACATACTATATTTTTTCTACAATCATATAAACAATTCCCAAATTTACATTTTATTATTATTATTTTTTAATACAGCCATTATTTGGCAACAAAACATCGCGGCCTCCTTATTTTCTTATATAATTTTTATTATCTTCATAACTATGTATTTTGGAATTTTAAGAAAATCGCGTAAACCTACATTTTTAAAAATAATACCTAAATAGCATAAATTAATTTTTAATTTTTGAGTCATCACATTTATTATTATTATAAATTTTAAATAATTTTTGAAAAATATGTTTGTGTGTATATTTGTGAAACAAAACTATAGATAAAACTGTAAAAAAAAGTTGAAGTGGTAAATAAATTTATAAATTTTAACACTTTATTTAGCGTAAAATTCTAATTCAGCATCCAAAAAAGCCCCCATAACGAGTTTTGGTTTTGTTATTAAATTCCACGGAGATGACGTTCAGGGCTAGGTTCCGGTACTCCAGGTCTTTCGATGCCGCCCCTACAACGATTTTCAGGTTGTTTTTGGCACTTTTGTCAGAAAAATTTCTTGAAGGTGACGTCCTGGCCCAGGTTAACGTGCACCAGGTGACCGTAGTATATTCGCCGATGCCACATTTGAATTCTGCGACCAAAAAGCTCCCGGGCACCGAGCTTCACTCTCTTGTCGCATAAATTTTAGGAAAGAGAGTTTTGCGAAGATAATATTTGTGATCGTTTATACTCCAGGGTGTATATTGAACATTCCAATTGTGATCAGCGACCTCAAAAAGACCCGGGTACCCAACTTGGGCCAGTTCTGACATGACTTATTTACAAAGTTAATAAATTTTCCAAAGCAAGGATCAAAAAGCATTTCTTAAATACATTTTTGGTTGCAGCAAAGCAACTATCGGTTTGTATAAGGTAAAAATTAGGTACGAATTTTACAAATAATTTTTGGAAGCGAATACAAAAACTGCATTCCGATCCTACCTACCCTAAAAAATTTGAAATTTTTGTGCTTCATTGCCTCGACTATTTTATATTTATATTCATTAAAGTAGGTAAAAGTTACAAGTGGATTGTGTGTAAAACATTATTTTCCTAATTATGATTAATGCACGAAACAAACAGCTATTTTACGACTCTATTTTCTTTATTTTCTGATTTAAATTACAGATAAAAAAGCCATGTATTTTCTCTTAATTAAGGCAAACAAAAAAGGTAATTTAAGTCAATTACAGTTGAGCTCCTAACTGTAATTAAAATAGGTCAACAAACAAATAATGAAGTCAATGTAATTGAAAACAAAGCAAAAAAGTGGCAAAAAGTGGATTTAAAAAACATGATTTATAGGGTTTGAATAGTAAGGAACTGAAAGTACAAGGTTTTTATTTATACAGAGTGTCACTAAACTGTGTATAAAAAATGCTACCACAAATTCCTGAGGCTAAAATATGAGAAGCCTTACTTGAGAAACTTACCCTTGTCCGAAAGTGGATGATTTCCGTAATAAAGGTGTTAAAGGTTTATCCTGGTTTTTATAAATATTTTTGTTAATAAAAGGTGTATAATAGATGTATAGTTACAATATTCGAAAAGGGGGAGTGGAGGGTAGGAAACAGGAATTTGCTAATAAGTTAATTGCTGTAGAGGAGGCCACCTGAGGTATTTCAAATAAATTAAAAACGGAGTAATTATTTGAGCCATTCTGTATGTATTTTTACATAAAAATACCTATTTTTAAACATATACTTGGTAGTTGATTTAAGCAGCCGTTTTTTGAAAATAAGGATTTTCAAAAAATCACTTCTTTATGGCCAGGTCTAAGCCATACTGGGTGTTTTAGAAGTCAATGCTTATCTTTTAAAGTGTTAATTTAAGGATGATTTTAGGAGAAAAGACAAATACACCTATGTCCTAAATGGTCTAATTTCTGAGATACGGAGTGGTAAAAAAGCTTTTTTGTATGATCACTGTGTATCCAAAAAGTTGGACCTTAAGAAATATATTTTAAACGTTCTTTATTTAACTAAATAAAGTTTTATTTTAAAACGGCGTTTTAAAAAATTACTTCATAGAAAACTATTATTACTATTTTTGTTAATACATAACCTAACCTACCTAGACAATACCTAAAATATTTGTTTAATAAAATATTAATCGATCTCATGCTAAACTATTACATATTTATTTCTTACATCCAATTTTATTATTATATATTAAAAAATTAAAATATATTGTTAAGAAAGATATTTATTAATAATTGATAATTTTTTTATTATACACTAGCATTAGCATTATTTTTTTAGTATTTTTTTTAAGACTAAGGGAAAACTAATTTTTGAATACTTGCAATTTTATCTCTTCCTAATTATATTTATAAAAGAAAAATTAAAAAAAAAAATGAACTTTTATAATCTTTTATGAAGTTTTATAATTGAAAATAAAGTTTTAAGAAAAGAAAATGGCTCTATTATTATCTTGTTTCTTTTAAAATGTATTAGGTACCTATATTAAATTTTAGTAAAATTTCATAAAATATTAGCTTATGCAGTTTATGAATATTAGAATAAAATATTAAAACAATTTTTATTGCTATGAAGTACCTTGGGGTTGTATATAAATAATAGTGGTTAACAATATATATTTTTTTGTGTTACATTACTTCTTTTATAAAAACAGATCTCCTCTTTTGATAGTTCCAAAGGACAATAAAACCTAATGTGTTATACCAATTTTATTTTTATTTTATTTATTTTCTTTTTTTTGTTTGTAAATAGATCATAAAATAAAACAAGTTATAGAAAATAAATGGAAATACATCCCCACTGTCGTAATAATATATGAAAAAGAGATCTCCCCTTTTTCGACAGGTAAGAGAAAGACTTTCTGCTTTTCATGTCATTCAGCTGGACCCCCTCCACTGACTAATTCGCCTGCCTTACAAGACTTGTCAAAGTGGCTGTACCAGGTCCATGCTGAATAACACGAAAAGCAAGAGTCTTATAAGGACAATGTCATTGTTCGTTGGTAAAATATAATCTTACCGTTGATACCATACTTAAAAGAGTCATTCGGTCATCGGCATTAAGTTTTACTGGGAGTCGGCAAGCAAAATATAGAAAATAAATGGATATAAAATCCTGCTGTCGTAATACTATATGAAAAAGAGATCTCCCCTTTTCGACAGTTAAAGGAATGATCCTGCTTTCGTGTCATTCAACTAGACCCACTCCACTGACTAGTTTTGCCTGCCTCACAGGACTTATCAAAGTAGCTGTACCGGTTCCATGCTGAATAACACGAAAAACAAGAGTCTTATAAGAACATTGTCATTGTTCGTCGGTAAGATATAATCTCACCGTTTATACCATACTTAAAAGAGTCATTCGGTCATCGGCATTAAGTTTTACTGGGAGTCGGCAACTAAAATATAGAAAATAAATAGATATAAAATCCTGCTGTCATAATACTATATGAAAAAGAGATCTTCCCTTTTCGACAGTTAAGAGAATGATCCTGCTTTCGTGTCATTCAACTAGACCCACTCCACTGACTAGTTTTGCCTGCCTCACAGGACTTATCAAAGTAGCTGTACCGGTTCCATGCTGAATAACACGAAAAACAAGAGTCTTATAAGAACATTGTCATTGTTCGTCGGTAAGATATAATCTCACCGTTTATACCATACTTAAAAGAGTCATTCGGTCATCGGCATTAAGTTTTACTGGGAGTCGGCAAGTAAAATATAGAAAATAAATAGATATAAAATCCTGCTGTCATAATACTATATGAAAAAGAGATCTTCCCTTTTCGACAGTTAAGAGAATGATCCTGCTTTCGTGTCATTCAACTAGACCCACTCCACTGACTAGTTTTGCCTGCCTCACAGGACTTATCAAAGTAGCTGTACCGGTTCCATGCTGAATAACACGAAAAACAAGAGTCTTATAAGAACATTGTCATTGTTCGTCGGTAAGATATAATCTCACCGTTTATACCATACTTAAAAGAGTCATTCGGTCATCGGCATTAAGTTTTACTGGGAGTCGGCAAGTAAAATATAGAAAATAAATGGATATAAAATCCTGCTGTCGTAATACTATATGAAAAAGAGATCTTCCCTTTTCGACAGTTAAGAGAATGATCCTGCTTTCGTGTCATTCAACTAGACCCACTCCACTGACTAGTTTTGCCTGCCTCACAGGACTTATCAAAGTAGCTGTACCGGTTCCATGCTGAATAACACGAAAAACAAGAGTCTTATAAGAACATTGTCATTGTTCGTCGGTAAAATATAATCTCACCGTTGATACCATACTAAAAAGAATTATTTACCGGGCATCAAGTTTTACCGGGAGTTGGCAAGTAAAATATAAAAAATAAACGGAAATAAATCCCTACTGTCGCAATAATATATGAAAAAAGATCTCTTCTTTTCAACAGTCAAGAGAAAGTCTTCCTGCTTTTCGTGTCATTCAGCTAAACCCTCTCCATTAACTAGTTTCGTCTGCACAGTGGCTATCAAAGTGGCTGTACCGAGTCCATACACTGAATAACACGAAAAAAAAAAGAGTCTTTTAAGAACAATCTCATTGTTCGTCGGTAAGATATAATCTTACCGTTAATACCGTACTGAAATTAATTATTCAATATTCGGCATCATGTTTTATCAACGATGAGATTATATCTTAGCGACGAACAATGACATTGTTCTCATAGGACTCTTACTTTTCGTGTTATTCAGCATGGTACCAATATAGTCACTTTAATAAGTCCTTTGAGGCAGGCGAAACTAGTCAGTGGAGAGAGTCCAGCTAAATGACACAAAAAGCAGGAAGTCTTTCTCCTACTGTTGAAAAAGGGAGATCTCTTTTTCATATATTATTACAACAGTAGGGATTTATTTTCTATAACTTCTTTTACTATATGATTTATTTACAAAAAAAAAATAAAATAAATATAATATTGGTCATCATCACATCAGGTTTTATGTCCATTGTGCACATTGTTACTTATAGTTTGTTAAAAATTTTATTTGTATTAATTTATTGATTACTGTTATTGTAATAAATAACTAAATAATAAATAAAATAACTAAATAAATTGTATTTGGCCTCTGAAATATCCCTTTTCACTGTCCAACACAGAAATCCTTTAATATGTTTGGACTGCACTTGCATTGGTATCTATTTTCCAGGGCGAAAATATCACGATAATAACGTTATTTACAATGATTATTACGGAATGCCTTTAGGTTTTTAAAGAAAAGGTCGAAATAATAATAATAAATATGAATTTTGAGTTTTATGACATTTTAATGATTTATAGTTAGTTAAAAACTTATTGATTTAGTTTTCCATTAAACGTTTCTCCTTTTCAAGTAAATCTTTTATCAAATATTTTTAACATGTTTACATGGGTTTTCGCGGCACATTCTTTAATTTTTTTTATCATAGGGTGTTTAATTTATTATTTTATTTGTAGTCTGGTAGATCTTGCCCTTTAAATTTTAGTTAAACCAAGGTATGATTAATGGCATAGTTTAGATGACATGTTTCGTTAGCCAATCTAGTTAAAAAGAATTTACAATATTTTTAAAAAACCCTAAATTTATTATGGTGGCGCACTGGAAATTTAAAATACTCGAACTAATACTCCCTCACCCACTCTGTAAAGTTTTTCTGTTGACTCGTGAATCTATGTTTTTCACACCCATAAAAAAATGATTAGGTTTATTTAAACAAGAGTTTGATATTCTAGATTTTAAAAATACAAACAAATAAACTACTTTTTTTGAGATATCTTAATTTACCAACAATCTACGTAAAATCGTGAATTATGTGTTACACAAAAAAACACACACAAAAGTTATATTGACCAGTGTAATCTGAAAATTTTAGCATGGGTTTCTTTAAAATATTGTTAGAACGCGTATGTTGGAAAGATGGAATTATTGAAAGAGCAAAGTATACATACTACAAACAAAATTAAGTGCCGATTTTAACCCATTTAATCCCAAGGGTAGAAATAATAGAAAAAAGTAATTTTTTTAACAATTTTATTTATTTCTAGCAACAAAAAATACGTTTCTGCCATATTTAAAAATTAAAGTCTTTACATTGCAAAAAAATTGGTGGTGCGTTAACGAACCACTGGTAAGAAAGGTAGACCAAAATATTTTTTAACATATGTATTCCAAAAAACTTAAACAAAAATTGCAAAAAAAAGAGTAATATAGTACACACTAAAGAATAAACCAATACAAATATTATTACATTTAAATAATTCAAATACAAACAATTTTTTTTGGTGCGCAAATGAACCACTGGTAAGAACCACTATATATATTTTTAATTTTGATGATACGTTGCAAAACACGAGACATGTAAATGTACATTACATCGCCCACACATATAAATAGTATGACTGTGGCATACTCTGCATCTCCTTCGTGCTTTAGTTTCATGAGGAAAAATGGTGTGGGGCTGATGATCAAGCCTTATTTCTTCTAAAGTCGAAGGAACATTTCTAATAATTTGTAATCTTTCGGTCTTGATTAGACGCAAAGCTATGTATGATTTAAATTCAAACTGAGATATTTTTGTGTCATTGGCAAGGTTATACAGTTTCCAGGCATTCACTACTATACTATCTAGAGAATTACAAAATAAAGGCCACCACCATTTTTTCCCCAAAACGCGACTCCTATAGTTGGCAATCCCGTTGTCATGGAGATCTACTCCCCCGATAAATCTATTATATTGAGTTATGGCGTTTGGTTGAGGTATATATGTCTCTTTCTTTTGTTTTCTATCGAACCTCTTTACTTTACTTACTGGTGCAACGTTATGAGTATTGCTGCAAACCGTAACTGTTGAATTGTCATTCCAGCGTACAACAGAAATTTTTGAATCATTATCATATGCAGAGATGAAAGAACCACGCTCTTTTTTCATAAATATTTTAGAACCTTCTATTGGACACTTATTAGTTCTGTTTTCACGTATGGTCCCTGTGGCAAAAAAACCTTTCCTTTTCAAATAAACAAAAAGCTTATACGATGAAAAAAATTATCAAAAAAATTTGATGGGAAGATGGTCTTTCTACCACAGACAACAAACTCATGACGACGTCACCACCAAGTCCTAAATCGGAATATATTTTGCCTTGCGCGCCTCCATAGGGAGTACTAGAAAATAAATAGCCATCCGATGAACAAAGGCACCAAATTTTAAAGCCAAAACGTACCGGTTTACCTTTGATAAACATTTTGCACGAATGTCTGCCAAAGTATGGCACCATTTGTTCATCGATGGACAAATTGAAAGAAAAAATACCCCACTGTAAATTTTTCTTATTGATAATATCAAGAAAAGGTCTAACTTTTGAAAATCTGTCATCCTTGTCCAATTTCTCGTTATCCGATAAATGTATATTTTGTTTTATATTTTGAAACCGGTTTCTACTCATGCACTTTTTATAAAATCTATACCTTTGTCTTCATCAGTTGACCAATAACATGGAATCTGTGGTAACGTATGATAACCAGAAAATAATATTATACCAATAAAATTTAGAAGTTCTTCTTTTGATAATTGAAAGTCGTGTCGATTTTTATCCGCAGCGTACTTCATTGTGAAACCCAAAACGAGATTGGCTACCTCATCATCAAAAAAGAGTAAAAATATTTCTAGGGGTGTCTTACCAGAAAGCTCATTTTTTATGTGTTCTTTGTCGTAAAACTCATTTGAAACAGCGAAATGTGTATATTCGATCTGCCCCTGAATCCATTTAGCTGTGGGTAGAACATCACGGGATAACGAAGGGGTCATCAGTCGGCTTTTTTAGCAGCTAACGTCTCATCATCTGATGAGTCCCAATGGTACTGTCTTTCATTTTTATTTTCACTTTCATTAGCCGATGTATGTATCTGCATTTCAAAGCTGCCTACAACATCTGTGGGATTGGACATCTCTTGAACACTAGTTTCCTCATCTATATCTTCTTCATCCGTCAATGTGTCGACATTAGGGGGTATATAAACGGCATCAATTACCTCTAAAATTTTAAAATAAGTATAAACATATTTTATATTTTGTATGTACCACTCCATAAGTTTCAAATATCCATACTGTATAATTTTACCTACCGTTTTCGTCATTTTCAAGTTCATCCACTACTTTTTCCAGCTCAGCTTCTAACTCTCGTTGCGTTAAAAACTTTTTAAATGACATTTTTAACCATCAGACTTCAAACGTACTTCTAACTAGCACAAATAGCGAAACAACACTGCCTGGCCGTTACCTGGCCCGTCAATATAATGTAATAAAACGCGTTGAAACAGGCAAATATTTGTCACATTTTGCATACATATAATACCAGTGGTGCGTTTTCGCACCAACGTTTTTTCTCAACACAGAGAGCTCCGATTAATTTTTGATTATAATTTATAAATATATTTGTCAAACTCTACACTCAATTAAAATCTGATAAATGTAAAATAGTTAACTTTTTATCATTTGAAATATTTTTTAGCAATGATAGAAAATAGAAATTACAAATAAATTTTTCTAATTTTTATATTATATATTAAAGCATTTTATAAAAGCAATAAAGGTGTTTTATATTTTTTTTACTTTAGAGTGGCTAATCAACTTCTTGTTTCATATACAACAAATGGTAAAAAAAATTCTGGCGAACCAAAATAAAACAATTTGTACCATGGTGCGTTTATGCACCACTGGGAGGAAATGGGTTAATACAGTTTAAGTGCCAATATGCCGCCTGTTTTTTGCAGGATAACCAAAATTAATATTACTGTCATTGCATTACGATATTTAACTTAATTAATATAAACGCAGGAAAACACAAAAGGACTGAAGTGGGAAAAGCTAACCTAAACTAATCCTTTGTGCTTTATTTACACCAACTTTCATTTTGTTGAATCGCATGTTACATAAACTACAAGTTTATTATTTGACTTTGGCTCCAAACATTCTCTATGGAAATTTTGTAAACAAATATTTGTTATTTAGACAATAACCTTTATTTTTCTATATGCTAGCTATACTAGAGTTTCGCTGCAGACACATACATACAAAATAAATTTTATTTGTTCAATACTTGTAACTTTATCTTTGCATAATAATATTTATAAAAATAAAATGTAGGGACATACTGTGTAAGGCTTTGCGGCCATTTTCTGCTAAACTTATATTTTTAGGCTATTCGGTCATCGTCAAAAATTTTGGTTCCTTGACGTTTCACCAGCGCAAGTGGTTGGCATCCTCAGAAGGTTTCTGATAGACTACCACCATCATCAGCTTTGTTTTTTAAATGGGCGAAATATTTGGCTTTAACTTAGAAAATTCGTAATTTAATTCTAAAACCAATAATATATCACACTTTACATTTGTGCGTTGTTTCGAACCGAAAAACTATCATCATTCACCATTCGCCATTACAAATAACAATTTTACCCCAAACATTCGGGGAAATTGTTGTTTGCAGGTAAGTATGCATCAATTTTTTTATGACAGGCTACGATAAATTTGATAAATGCGTTTGATTAAATTAAATGCTTTATTTTACTACGTATAAGTAAATGTATGTAAATTACCTTTATTTCTGTAGCTTGTTGGTTAAATTATGAATAAATCGTTGCTCTTGATATATCCAAAGCTTTTGACCAGGTCTGGTATGTCGCACTTCTTAATAAACTTCCCTCCTATGGTCTTTCAACTAAACTCTGTACTTGGCTCTCTAGTTATCTATCTGATCGACGTATATCAGTTATTGTAGACGGCCATTCTTCAAGCTTTCACCAAGTAAATGCTGGAGTCCCTCAGGGCTCAGTTCTGGCACTAACATTGTTTCTTCTTCACATCAACGACCTTCTCTCGTCCACAACTAATTCCATTCATAGTTTCGTCGACGATAGTACCCTTCACTCCAGTTTTCAGGTTCCTAAACCCATCACTAAACCGGACTTGGAAAACAAACGCAGAGCGATGCAGATATCTTTTTCGCAGGATCTTAATTTAATATTAGATTGGGGCGCCAAAAATCTCGTCCATTTTAATGCATCCAAAATACAATCTTGTTCCTTGTCGCGAAAAGAGTCATCAAATACTCATCATCTACTTATGAGCGGCAAAGTTTTACAGAGCAAAGACACCTTCAATCTTGTGGGCGTCACATTTGAAAGTAACCTTAACTGGCATAAACACATTGTATCTATGGCCACGGCAGCTTCAAAAAGCTTGGATTTTTCTTTCGAGCCAAAAAGTATTTTTCCGCTTCTAATTTATACACTTTATATGTGTCCCAAATCCGACCTCCCTTGGAATATTGTTCTCACATCTGGGGCATGGCGTCCCCCACAACCCTAAGCATTCTTGATTCTATTCAAAGAAGAGCTATTCGTCTCATTAATGATCCTTCACTTACAGAAAGGCTTCCCTCTCTTGCCCATCATCGGGCTGTGGGGGATTTATCGCTTTTTTATAGGTACTTCTATGGCTTCTGCTCTGAAGAATTGTCCAGTATAGTTCCTCCACTTACGGTTCCCAACAGAGAAACTCGTGGTTCCGCGCGTATGCATCCCTATACGGGCCAACTGGACAGGCCCCGAACTTCTCACTTTGTTCGTTCTTTTATCCCTAGAGTTTCTAGATTGTGGAACCTGCTGCCCGCGGAGGTCTTCCTTCCCCCAAATTTTCAAGTATTTAAGTCCCGTGTCAACAAACTTCCTCTTACCTCGCTTAAGACACCCACGGTACGTTAGTATTTAGGCTTTAATCCTTCGTGGTTTGTCCAAAGACGAAATTTTACGGATTTTAAATTTTGTGACATCAATTTATAGAACAGAAAAAGTGGCAATGTTACTGTCTCATTGGTTTTAAAATATCTCTCTAAATAAACCGGAAAAAATAAAAACTGTTCCGGTTTTTGCCGGATAATTTCGGAACGGTTGCGAATTTTTAAAATTTTAAAACGAAATATTGTTAAGCATTAAAATGCGCAACTTTGCCGCAATTTAACCAACCCTGCATCTCTTACCGTTTTCAAGACCCTAATGGTGTTCCTCGAATTTCTAGCAGCTTGTATATGGCTGTCTTGTATCCAAAAAATCAACCCTCTTAAAGTTTAATAATTGGGTTAAATGTGGTAGACAGTATTTTTTTAGCAGTAATTCTAAAGAAATTTCGGACTTCCAGTTTATCTTTATTTCTAACTATTTACGCAACGTTAATTTTGCGTTTTTTTTCGATGAGGTTTCCTATGAACAACCCGTGCTTCTGACCATTTGGTGCCAGTTTATAATAAAATTGATTCTAATTTTTTACCTTTCTTGCCAACTATTGTAAAAATACTCCTATTAATATCAAAATTATTGATAAAAACAAAAACTGGATTAAACTTGTGACACCCTATCTCCAAAATTATCCACCTTTGGACTACGGTAAATTGTGTTAGAATGTCATATTTTAGCCTCAGACTTGTTGTAGCATTATATAATTTTTTTCCCTTTTAGAAGATACCCTGTTTAGAATATTTTTACGTCAAATATTTTAAACAAACAGAAAATGGAGGTTCTTATTGCTCTGAGAATAAACAGGCTATGCAGAATTGATTTTGAAAGAAGATATTTCCTCTTTATATTATGAAAATATAATAAGAATGCTGAAAGGGTTTCTATGAAAAATTGTATACAATACCTTAATAAAAAACACCATTTTCATATGTATTTACTAGATGTAAATAATTTATAACGGTATTGATCTTTAAAAGACTAAAGAAACTTAACGCGGTCAAAATTATTTAACCCAATTTGACAGATCTTTAATTTAATTGTTACAGTTTGTCCAAGTATCTTAGAAAACATTTTGACAATTAGTCCCTGGGGCAGTAATGAAAGGGACTTTATAATAAAAACACTTTAAAAGCCTTTTTAGGGGGATCCGTTCTACCACGAATATTCATACTGCCATACATGGAAGCGGCGCTTTAACCCAGCCTGTCAATTTTTAATGTTTCGGGTGTCGGGCGAACTCGACACATTTTTGTCGGATAAACAAGTCTATTACAATGTTTTATATACAATAAACAATGTGCCAAAAATCGGGTTACAGTCAGAGTTGAGTAGTATTCGAATACTCGGTACTCTAAATCGTATTCAGAATTCATTGATCTGGTATTCAAATAGTATTCGAATTCATCTGTACGTTTGGTATTCAGTATTCGGAAGAATACTTCTTTGGTCAGTATTCGGGACATTTCATTCGGAATACCGTTATTGAATGCTAGTATTCAAATACAATTTTTAAATAGTCGAATACCGGGACTTGAAGTACTTGAATACCGGCATACGCAATATTTAAATACCGTAATGTGAATCTCAGGAGCCGAATACCGGAATTTAAAGTATTTGAATACCTAAATGGTAAAAGTATCAGTATCCCTGGACCTAGACCCAAAGAAAATATTAGGCGAGGAGGTTTTGTCGTTTTTTTGTGCTCTTTAACATTTTAAGAAGGGAAAACAAACAAATTTTATTAAGAAAGGGGCACTTTTTTGCTCTTTAAATCTTAGAGAGTGAGAATAAACTAAGTGTTGAAAGAAATTACCTTTTTTTGGCTCTTTAGTATTAGCGAATACCCCATCCCGATATTCATGAATAATGATTATCCAAATAATTTTTTTTGGGTTTTTTAATAATCATTTTTCAATTTTTTTTCTAGGTATTCATTTTTGAATACCGATTTTCAGTATTCGACTCAAATCTGGTTACAGTCACGTAACCCGCCTGGCCCGATACTCAAAACAATTTGAACCTTATGGTTTTATAACTGTAACCCTCATAATTTTTGGCAAAATATTTAAAAATTGCATGTAAAACATTCTGGTCAACTTGTCTGACAAAAAAGGGACGCCTCTGCCCAGTCCGACACCCGAAACATTTGACAGTGACAGGCTTGGTTTAGGCGCCGCTTCCATATATGGCGGTATGAATATTCGTGATAGACTCGTCAAAGGAACCCCTTTAAAAGGTTTAAAAAGTGTATTAATTCTAGTAGTATTACTTACAGAGTACAATTTTTAAAAGGGTAAGCAATTTTTTAAATAATGAATGTTTAGAGTGACGAATATTCATAAAACAATAGATTTTTCTAAGAAATCCAAAAATGCAATATTAGTATTCGGGGTATTTCCTTTAAAAACTAAACTTGTGTACCGTTGCAGTTTTCTGGGATACCCTATATAACAAGTATGAATTTTTCCAAAAATAATTAAATTAATTTTATTTAAATTTTTGGTGTAAATGTGTATTAACAAAAAATATATATTTTTATATTTAAATCTAAAAAATGGACAAAAATCTGTTGTGTATTCAACAAAAAGGTAAAACAATGGTTATTGCGATAACAGATACAATTTTATTAACTACTATATAATAAAAAATAATAATAAACAAAAACGCTTTGTATGCTTAAAAATATCTAAATTTATTTTGTGATAAAATATTTTAAAATTGAACGTAGGGGACGTGATCTGAATTTTAATCAGTAAATTTATTGTTTCGGGAAGGGAAAACACTGGTTATAATTTCTTACCTTAAGACATAAATATTCATCGGAAACTTGAAAATTTATTATAATTCCCTATATTTGCATTTGATAAGCTGTCGTTAAAAATTTAACACCTATAAAATATAACGCATATTATCAGTTTTCCTGTTAACTTATCGTAAATTATAAGATAATTACCTAAAAATTAATTTTTATTGGTTCTAACTAATTTATTTTCTATTATTATACAGTGTGTCCCAGAATAGGTGTTACAGAGGTCAAATGGACCAAAAATGTTGACATTTTTAAACGTCCTTCTGAGAAAATTGGTCGCATGGTTCAAAACTCATAAACACAAATATTTTCTTCAATGGGTATTATACAAGGCAAGTTATAACTAAAATATAAAAAATGCCCAAGAGCTAACTACTTTCATTTTTAAAAATATAACGAAATTGTATAAGTAAATGTAAAAAAATAAATTTTGTGTTAATTTGAAGTTAAAGTATGACCATAAAAAAATGTAGTTGCCAATTTTTTACATTACACATTAAACTTAATTATAGGGCAAAACGCGAAGCAAAATTTTAAAGATTTTTTTTAATTTTAAATATATATATATATATATATATATATATATATATATATATATATATATATATATGTTATATTTTCTTATTTTTTTTTTTAATTCACTATTATTAAAATACAACCTATACAGAGAGTCCTACGAGGAACTACAGTAAATAATTTCCCAAAAAGTAAGCTTTGAAAACTTTTGAAAATTTTGTAACAAAATAAAGTAAGGGGGACATAAAATAAAAATATAAAAAATACCCAAGAGCTAACTACTTTAATTTTTTAAAATATAACGAAATTATATAAGTAAATGTTGTAAAAAATTAAATTTTGTGTTAATTTGAAGTTAAAGTATGACCATAAAAAATGTAGTTGCCAATTTTTTACATTACACATTAAACTTAATTATAGGGCAAAACGAAGCAAAATTTTTAAGAAATTTTTTTAATTTTAAATATATATATATATATATTTATTTATTATATTCTATTATATTTTTTTAAATTCACTATTATTATAATACAACCTATACAGAGAGTCCTACGAGGAACTACATTAAATAATTTCCCAAAAAGTAAGCTTTGAAAACTTTTGAAAATTTTGTAACAAAATAAGGTCAGTGGGGGACATACAATTAAAATATTTTGACAGTTCGAGCATTTCCGGTTATACCGGGAGTTAATGACAACTTTTTTATTTTAAATGTAACACCCTATATATTATTTGTTTTTGGGCTTCTGCGTAAAATTTTATACATATTTTATGTATAACGTCCTATACCTTAGTCCTACCGTTTTTGACTTATTTTAAATTTATGTCAAAAAATGACATTACTACCCCTTTTCATTCTGGTTTAATTAATTTAAAAATAGTAATTTAAAAATAGTAATAAAGTTAATAAGTAATAAGTAAGATTAAAAAAATGTTTTGGATAGCCTATTTAATTTTTAAAAAATCTTTTCTTGTACCTTTTTCATTTAACTTGGGTCTAGAGACGAAAAAATGTATTTTATTAAAAAAATATTTATCTTTGTTTTCTATTAAGGGGTTTTTAATATTTGCTTATTTGACATTACTCGGGTAAAAGAAATTAACATTAAGGGTAAGATATTTTATGTAAAAATAACAAGAATAAAAGTAAATTACGTACAGCTTTTTTAATTATAAATTTAAATATAACATATTTTTTAAGGAACATTGGATATACTGGGAGGTCCACCATATTCTAAACGGTCTCTAGCTCGATAATTATAAGGATTTAAAAAAAAATCTTAATCAGGAAGCATATAGAGTTCGAATAAGGCCACAGTTTACAATTATTTTAGCCTATATCTATTTCTATATAATATAACCTATTAAAAAAGTGTGACATATCAAAGTTATATTTTTTAAAAGAAACGCCTTATATTTAATAACGGTTTTATTTTCTAGATAAAAAAATATCTTAAGTTTAATAACAGTACTAGGTGTCCAATTTTATTTATTTTTATGATATTTGATCTAGAAAAACTGCAGAGATTTAAATAAATTAATTTTATTTGAACTCTTAAAAGTTCAAAAAATAAATTTACTTTTTCATCAAATGAAAAAGCACTAACTCTTTAATTTTAAATGTAACACCCTGTATTTTTTAAACCGTATGATGACAAATAAAAAACCCTTTTAAATGGTGTATAGCTTGCCTTTTTATCTTTTATACTTTTTTAGTAAATTTTGTTTTAACATAATATTTTTTTTATTCCAAATGTCTATTTAAATTTAAGTAGGCTGTAATATAGCTACATCATATGTATAATTACTAAGCCATTATTGTGAAATGTAGATATGTCTAATAGCAAAAAATTAAAAGCTACTTTATTACCTCCACACTATTTCTAAAACTCACAATAAATGAATTCGTTGCGTATAATGCTACTTCAAATAATACTTATTGCAGGTGAATATGGTACTGATAAAAGTTGTGATTTTAAACAATCCTTAAAATGCCTCTGATTAGTTATAATGACATTCTGTGACCTATTTCTCGTTTCTTCCATTATTACAACCTTTCATTATCCATAATCAATTTCTTAAGGCAACTTTTTAGGTAATATATTAAACAATAACAGGATGTTCAATTTTTTTTCGGTTGGCAGCACGTTAATTAGCGGAAAAAATACTACAACCAAGGTTAGTTTATATTTATAAGGTTGCGACATATCCTCAACTTTTAGGCGGTTCGAGGTCGGGGACGCAAGGAAGGACACTTCTCGGACAAGACTGGGTAAATCCAAAGCTGATGATCAATCCAGTGGCGTCTAGAATTTGCGCATTTCATTTTGCATTATTTTGGAAGTGATATTTGTTGAAAGATGTAATTCCAAATTTTTTGTTTAAAGTAAAAGAATTTACAACTTTATAATAATTAAAAACTGTTGTGTAAACGGTTGTTCTACTAATACAATAAACTGTATATCTCCGGCACTGAACAACATGGCCGAAAAATGGGAGATGTGACGTCATAACACGTCAAAGCAATATGGCCGAATGTCGTGACCTTATATAGACCGACTTTGACTACAACTTCACTAATTTATCCGACTTTGTATCTCCAATAATAAGGAAGTTAGCAAAAGCGCCGACTTAAGAATGATCACTCTATAGGTGCCCTGAATTGTGATACGTTGTATTTTTGTTTCTTTAGTACTGTTATACAGGGTGTTTCTAAAAGGTCTGTACAAATTGCTACCATGGATTCTTTGTGCCATAAGTTAATCGTTTGCGAGATACAGGGTGTCAAAGTTTTTAATTTAATATTAGATATTTTTAAATATTTTATTTATTATTGGAATTTTCATTACCAAATTCGGTATACGGGGTTTTTGAAAGTAAATAATCAAACACAACTCATATTTTTTTCTGTTAAATGAAGACGGAGCCACCTGTAGTACTTTGCTTTTTTTTAAGTGCCTCTGCATTTTTTTGCCCTGGTATATTATGATTCTGGTGGATAATTTTTATTATTTCACATTTTTTGCACAAACAAGGTATATTTGATAAATATTGGTACGAGCAACCGTTTCTGAGATATTTTAGATTATACGTTTTATATAACATTAAAACATTATTTTGATTCCTTTACGCTTTATTTAGGTCACCCGAGTTCCTCTAAAAGGTCTGTACAAATTGGTACTACAATTTCCTTTTGCCAAAATAAAACACAATTAAACCTTATTTGCCTTGATTAAAAAGTTGATGGTTTACAGAGAGACAGTGTGTCTAAGTAAAAAAATATAGGGAAAATTTGACATCCGGCATCTTGCAAACCAGCAAAATTTTGACTTTTATTTTTATCTTTGGACAAACCACGAAGGCTTAAAGCCTAAATACTAACGTACCGTGGGTGTCTTAAGCGGGGTAAGAGGGAGTTTGTTGACACGGGACTGAAATACTTGAAGATTTGGGGGAAGGAAAGACCTCCGCGGGCAGCAGGTTCCACAATCTAGAAACTCTAGGGATAAAAGAACGAACAAAGTGAGAAGTTCGGGGCCTGTCCAGTTGGACCATATAGAGGTGACTAAGGTAAATTATATTAGATCGTTGTATTTTGGCACAAAGAATTTATGGTAGGATTTTTACAGACCTTTTGGACACTACCAAGTGGCCTAAGTGTAAATGCAAATGCTTTGGCAAACTTTTGTATGGAATAAAATGTTTAATCTTAAATATCTTTT
Organism: Listronotus bonariensis; assembly: GCA_014170235.1. Classification (NCBI taxonomy): domain Eukaryota; kingdom Metazoa; phylum Arthropoda; class Insecta; order Coleoptera; family Curculionidae; genus Listronotus; species Listronotus bonariensis. The sequence continues at coordinate 232,084 of JACEGR010000374.1, read as the reverse complement.
AATACCAAATTTTGTTAAAAAAGTATTATAAGAAATAAATAAGATATTTAAAAATAACTAAAATTAAATTACACCCTGTATCTTGCAAACGATCAACTTTTCAACTAATGAATATTACGTTAGATTGGTCTATTTTGGTCCAAGGAATTTGTGGTAGAATTTTGTAGAGACCTTTTAGAGACACCCTGTATATATTATTTTAAAAATGTATTACCTGCTACTTGGGTTAAGGCATGTTTAAAAAAATAATTCTAAAACCAATAAACACCCTTCATATCAAATAAATAGTATTAATAGGATTGCAGCAAACCAAATCAAGATTTAAACGTTAAATATGTTAAAAGTGTCACAGGATTGTGATGAATACCACTCAGGTCTTATTAAACTAGGTGAGATGTATGTATGCTATTAAATTGATATGGAGTGCTCAGTTTATCACCAGATTTGATAAATCGGGCTGCTGTATGACACATGCCGATATAAATCATATCCCTTAGATATTTGTTTTCATTTTGGTACGGACTTTTAACCTGTTATTGTGTTTTTCATTTAAAGAGTGATTGGATTTTTCCCAAGTGCGCTATTTTTGTTTCGGTGCGGAATATTCAAACTGTTTTGTCTTTAGGTTTGGAAAAAATTGACAGTTTCGTTAATGATATAAATAGTATACCATATACCGGGTGCCCACGCAATTACTAGCAAGCCTGTTATTTTTATGGTAATGGCTCATAGGGTTTATTTAATATGTTCAAAAAATCGCATTAGCCCTTTTATTATCAAATCGATAAAAATGGCGGTTAACATGACATTTTCGAACGCCACTTTCTCAAAAACTAATTGAGATAGGTATAACATGACATGTGGTACATGTTTCTTCTTAAAATTGCCTCTAAAATTAATTTAAAAAAACTGTTAGACTTAGGTATGGAACATTATACATAAATTATGTTTATAATTTTATGCAGAATCTAAAAATTAAATAATATATAGGGTGTTCCATTTAAAATAAGAAAGTTGACATTAACTTTTGGTATAACCGGAAGTGGTAAAACTGTTAAAATATTTTAATTGTATGTCCCCCACTGACTTTATAATGTTACCAAATTTTTAAAATTTTCCAAAGCGTACTTTTCGAGAAATCGATCGCAACAGTTCCCTGTGGGACACCCTGTATAAGATGTTCTACTTAAAATAGCAAAATTGAAAGCGCTTCCGGTTGAACCGGATCTGTCACACAAAATTTAAATCGTCAGAAATCTGCATCTTATCCAACCACAGATTCGACCAAAATGTTGAAATCGTATTACACTTCTTAGGAAAATGACAGGTTTGCTAGTAATTTCGTGGGCACCTGGTGTAGAAGTTTTATTATTTATGTAAGGTAAAATTGTTTTGTGAAAGAACAGGCAAGAAAATATTGGCCATTTAACAGACATTGGTTGTAATTCAGGGTATTACAGAATATTGTTGAAAAACTTTAAAGGCATAAATCTTAAAATGCAAAGAAAGTTTATACAGTATGTCCACGGATAGATTTTACAATACCAAAATTCAATTAAAAATTTTAATGGTTAAAACTGTCATTTTTGGCATACGTTTTTGTTTCTAAAAAAGAATTTACGTTTAAAAATTTGTTTAATTTTTTTTAGGGACCCCACTACAAAAATGTATAAGTAGACCAAAAGAAAACTGCCATAACATTTAATAATTAGCAAAATGTTTTGCTATTTAATGAAAATGAGAATTTTAACAACGTTTAGTTGGAAAAAATAAGCACTGGATTAATAAAAAGACAAATAATTTACAGGATGTTTTTGTTTTAAACAAACATTTGCTAATATTTTAAAAATAATAATATTTAGAAAAAATCTCACTACGCCACTGCATTCTACGTAGAAAAGAATTATAAGAATCTGTTTTAAACTTTTTAATAAGTTGTTAGTCAACTAAGGTAAAAGGTAGACTAATTAAAAAAATAACTTTTTTCTTAATTAACTATCAAATACATTGTTGGAAAGTATGAAAAAAATCCAAAAAGATAAAGCCCTTAATATCAATTTTAAGATGTCCGGCATAATAAATTTGAATTTTTAAAATGATTTACATGGGAAAGCTTGTTTTTGAGTTTTTATATTTTTTAATAAACCGACGCGTTTCAAAATTACTTAACTTTAAAATATGAATTATAATATAAAAAAAAATCTGCAATGAAATAAAATAAAATGATATTCTTTTATTTCAATGAAGTAAAAGAACAAATTGTTGTTAATTTGAAGAAATAAGATGGTTTTAATACGCAAGACAAAAAAATATGATGAAACAAGAAGACTTTGAAGGATTTTTACAGAAAGATATGAGTGATTTTGTATTAACAGATTCCATGTTATTTTTTACAGCGTTTAAGTTACCTTATGATTTTATGATAAAAGATGTAAACTTTTGTTCTTCTGATTATAATAAATGTGTAATTTTTTTAAATACATTGACTCTGGTTAACGATGTTGCGGAACATGGGGTAGCGTTGATCGAACATGAAAATAAGTGTTTTACAAAGAAAAAAATACCATTGCAATACTGATTACTTGTTATCAGCGAATGTAGGAAAATATTTAAGAATTGTAATAAAACCACTTTAATATCACAAAGTTTAAAAATCGTTTTTAGTGTAAAAAAATTAAATTTCTTGAAAAGTTAAGATACGATAGTATTAGAAATTTGACAGGTAATTAAAAGCATTCATGAAACCAAGAAAAAATTGAAACTACAAAAAGTTTAAAAATTTGACATTTTTTTGATAAACTTGAAAGTTTCGTCAAAAAATTGAGAAAAAGAGAGAATACTAGGCGCGTTTTGTTGCAGTCTTCTGGGTTGAGAAAGAAACTGCTAGCAACAAAACGATTTGAAGAGAAAAAAATTAAATGTCAATTGTAAAAAGGCGTCAACATAACCTTAAAGTAAAATAATTAATAGTTTAAAAAACTAAAAAACACGCTTTAATATGCAACCGAACTAAAAATTAGAAAATAATTTTTCATTAAAAAAAATATTGTCATTTCATAGTAAAAAGCGTGGGGTGCATTTTACTATTTTTTCATAACTTTTCCATCATAGATATTTGCAAATATAATAATTATAACATTTAATATATTTATCACCCCACGCTTTTTACTATGAAATGACAATATTTTTTTAATGAAAAATTATTTTCTAATTTTTAGTTCGGTTGCATATAAAAGCGTGTTTTTTAGTTTTTTAAACTATTAATTATTTTTCATTTTTAGTTTCTGCTACTCTTGACAAAATGGCGAAAAAATTTTTTAATGAACAAGAGTGGCAAATTTTAAAATTTTTCCAACAGATTGCAACTCACTAAAAATTTCTTCTTCATTAAGTAGCAAAGTTTGAAATTTTTCCAACAGATGGCAATCCAGGCAATGTTTGGACCGTTGCCAACATATTGCAACCCACTAAAAAATTTCTTCTTCATTTAATAGCAAAGTTTGAAATGTTGCCAACAGATGGCAACCTAGGTGTTGTTTTTATAATATAATGGAATTTTTTTCCTGGCGATCCAAAAAAGATAACGGGATACTGTTTGCAGATTATTGCATTGTCATGTTTCCTTAATACGTGTGCAAAGTTTCAAAGAAATCGAATAGCTGGAAGTTGGTTAAAATTAGGCTCAAAGATTCCGTTACATAGGCAGCCAGATAGATAGATTGATAGATAGATAGTTACAACCCAAGTTAATAAAAGCGTGTTAAAAATCAAAGTTTGCAGCAACCACGGATGGCCCTAAAATGAAAAGATAGATGCCGTTATATAAATTAATTTAAATTATAAATATTTTGGCTGTTGTGAATATTCTTTTAAAAGAAGGAGAAACTTTAAAATCATTGATGTATAAACAGCTTTTTCTTCCCCCACTCCAAACCAACATTCCACCAGCTCTACGGTCAAAATAGTCGGTAGGACTGGTGGCCGCAGAAACCGGTGGAATTTGCAAGAAAACGCTATTTTTGTACCATTCCGATTCCGGAATGACAGCAATAAAACGCACCTATTTATTATAACTTTTAAACTGTTGCCACAGTACCAATAATATTGGGCTACTAAATAACCCTATAAAAATGGTTTTTTTTCATAGGTAAATGGCTGTTCAGTGGGTCGGAATTATACAGGTTGCGACGATTTTTGCCATTTATGCCATTTTTAGCACTGTTGACAAAAATTTTCATATTTTGCTTTGACCGTTTGATTTCTTTATCATTTTTGTACAAAAAAGGTATACTTTATTGAAATTGATATCTTGGACCGTTTTTATAAAATCCCTAAAATCGCATTAAATTCGTTAAATCCAGAAAACCAGCATTGTATGTAAAAAAGTTTTTTTTTCAGAAAATTTTAAAATATGGTAAAATTCTTAAAAATAGTTTTTAACTGCATTATAAATTCTAATGGGCTAACAAACACCGTTTTTAATAATTTTATCATATTTTAAAAATTTTCTCAAAAATACGGAATTTTTATTACATAGAAAATGCTGGTTCTCTGGATTAAAATGCGATTTTATGGAAAACGATCCAAGATATCAATTCAAATAAAGTATACCCTTTTGTACAAAAATGATAAAGGAATCAAAGAGTTAAAGCAAAATATCAAATTTGTCACCTGTGTTACAAATGCATACATTAAATCGTCGCACCCTGTATAATTTTGACTTACTGAACAGGCGTTAACCTATGAAAAGAAGCATTACCATAAGGTTATTTAGTAGCCCAAATATCATTGGTACTGTGGCAACAGTTAAAAGTTGTAATTAAAATAAGTTTTTTTATTCCAACTTAGAAGGTTATATCTCCCTAACGAAGCGCGATAGAACTTTTTTTATATGAAGTAGTAACATTATTTTGGCTCATTCTATCACCCCTATCATTTTTGATCTCACTTTTCCAGACACCCTCTATAAAACAAGATAATATTTTCTTTAATATTATTTTTTATGTGTTTTTCTAATTTATAGCAATATATTTTGGTTTGGATATCTATAATTTATTTCCAACAGTTTTTCCATATTTCACCCGTTTCGTTCAGTAGGGTTTAATAATGGGGATTAAAAATTGTTTGCGTTGAATTTATTGTATAAATACGTTTGAAATCGTATTGTTTATTTTTCAGGGATTTTCGTATCGACGCGTAATCCAGATGTTTCTCGATTATTATTTCTAAATTTTAATAAAGTTTTATGTATATATTTTTATATTATTTTTCATATAGTGGAATATACCATTTTTTAAATTTCAGTTTTTATTAAGTTTAAAAGACCAAAATATTATTTCTTTTATTGACATTTATAAAAACCATTTATGAAATTGAAATCAGTATCTAAAAAATAGAGTACTTTTTAGTTATCTACAGACTGTTACAAATTTAAACGGTACTATTAAGATCTTGAAAACGGTAAAAGATACAGAGCTGGTTAAAAATATCGTTTGTTACAGAATTATTCAAAAAAAAAAGAAATTTCGCAAAAAAAATCTCTTTAAGTTTATAAAGGGAGATATTAAAAAAAAACACATATTAAACTATCATTTCCACTTTTTTCGTTTTATGAAATAACGTCATTAAATTTAGGATCCAACATTTCTACTTGGAGCCGCTACTATCAACTTTGTTTTTTTAATTAGCGAAATATTAGGTTCTAAAAATTTGTATACATATTACACTATACATTTATGCGACGTTTCGAACCGAAAACCCGTCATTTCTAATTTACCACTAAACGGAACCGGCTGCAAATTTTTAAATTTTTTAAAACAGAATACTTTTAAGCATAAGAATTTGCAACTTTGCCTCAAATCCATCAACCCTGTGTCTCCGTAAATCCTAATGGTGCCCCTTGAATTTGTAACATCCTGTATACTGTTAACATTAGGAGCACAGTAAAATATACAGTCCAATTTTAAACCTATACGCAATTATTTGAAAAAATATTGTTAAAGATAAAAAATTACTAATAAAAAAAAATGGTAGTAACATATTTTTGAGCCAATTTTTGTTGTTAGTACGGTTCAAAGCATTTTGGAAACATTACATTTTCTTGTTAAACGGTGACGTCATGTACGTCGCGTATTTAACCGTGTTTGAATACATCCCGGACAATGGTTTATAAACAATATAGTTATCTTTGTCGGGCGGGCGTATGCATCGTACTCATTAAAAACATTGTTTCGGTCATTTTTCGTAAACTTTTTTCTTCGTGCTGTATATGGCAAGCAAAAAATGTTTATATTTGGTGTAAACAAAAGTACATATTAATCCTAAAAAATAAAAAACATACTTATAACTGTTAGCAGGAAAATTTGACATTGGTTAGAAAGGTAGTCAAATATTTTTAGTAAAAAAGAACGTAAAACTATTTTTTTATTAAAGTTAAGGTATATAACTGTATAATGTCAGTTGCTAATTTTTATATACATGCTACTGATGGTTAATAAGATATACAGGGTGTTTATTTAATAAATTACCAATCAAGTTATCTGAGAAAAAAGACAGAATTAAGAAAATCGCCGAAACACGTCAAGTTGTTTATTGAACGGAAACGTTTTTACAGAAAATGGGACGGCGGCGCCACTCTAATCCCTTAACCGCCAGGGCCACCACCCCAATATTCTTAAATGAGAGGAAGGTCGAGTGACACATCATTTTAAAACTCCTGACGAGTACTTTTTAACCCTAAATTATAAAGTAAATATCTTTACCTACTACAAAATGGCGGTACTTTAACAATTACCTAAATACCTGATTTGGATGGCCATATTTTGGAAACTAATAAAGTGAGATGTACTTAATGGGGTATTTTCTTTAAGCTCGTTTAAAGATCTTTTAATTGGTAATATAATATACAGGGTGCTTTATTAAAAAAATTATCACTTTTTATCCAACCCTGTATATAGTGTATATACTATATACTAGTATACCACTAGTATAACCTTTAAAAATATTTTTAAAAGTACTTTAAGAAAATACCATATTAAGTACATCTAACCAAAGACAATTGTAGTTTCACTATACCGGGTGTCAATTTGAAAACTTCCCACCCTTAATATCTTTCTTGGAGTTAAAAATATGACAAATCGGAAAGACCCGTCAATTTTATTTGTAAGGGGGACACTTAAAATGAATATTTTTAGCCTTCTTGTTTCAACCCCCTAGGAGGGGTAGAATGTCACCCTTAGAATATTAAATGGGAATGGGGTCAAGCGATACATCATTTTAAAGCTCCTGACGAGTACTTTATAACCCTAGAATATGAAGTCAATATCTTCACCTATTACAAAATGGCGGTACTTTAAAAATTACCTAAATACCTGATTTGGATGGCCATATTTCCGAAACTAATAAAGTTAGATGTACCTAATGTGGTGTTTTCTTAAAGCTCTTTTAAAGGTCTTTTTAATGGTGATACTGGTAGTAATATACAGGGTAGAAGAAAAAGTACATATTTTTTTATTTAAGAACCCTGTATATTATTTTACCATTAAAAAGACCTTTAAAAGAGCTTTAAGAAAACATCACATTAGGTACATCTAACTTTATTAGTTTCGGAAATATGGCCATCCAAATCAGGTATTTAGGTAATTTTTAAAGTACCGCCATTTTGTAATAGGTGAAGATATTGACTTCATATTCTAGGGTTATAAAGTACTCGTCAGGAGCTTTAAAATGATGTATCACTTGACCCCCATTCCCATTTAATATTCTAAGGGTGACATCTACCCTCCTAGGGGTTGAAACAAGAAGGCTAAAAATATTCATTTTAAGTGTCCCCCTTACAAATAAAATTGACGGGTCTTTCCGATTTGTCATATTTTTAACTCCAAGAAAGATATTAAGGGTGGGAAGTTTTCAAATTGACACCCGGTATACTCCCAGAACAATGCTAAATTTTTGGCCATCAGTTTGGACGCTGGCTAGGCTGAATTTATGAAGCTTCAAATGTTATGTACTGTTTACGTGTGTACTCGATGGATACCCGCTTCATAAGTTCCACGAAGCGAGCGTCCAAGCTGATGACCAAAAATTTAGAATGGTTTTGGGTGTCTATAGTGAAACTACAATTGTCTTTGATCTAACTTTATATATACTGTGTAAGGCTAAGACATCTAACTTTATTAGTTTCGGAAATACTACCATCCCCATCAGGTATTTGGGTACTTTTAAAAGTAACGCCGTTTTGTTGGAGGTAAAGATATAAACTTTATTTTCTAGAATTATAAAGTACTTGTAAGGACCTTTAAAAGAATGTATCACTCGACCACCCTCTTATTTAAGAATTTTGTGGTGGTAGACCTGGAGGTTAAGGGGTTATATACAGTTAGTATTTTCAAAAAATCGTTTAAGAATACACACAGAAAATTTCATATCGTTTCGATAAATATTTTTGAAGTTACACGCAAATTTGAAAAGGCGGTTCAGAGTGCTCTTATGTGCTTTTCAAACTTAAAAAGCATTTTTCTGAAAATGGTGTTTTCAAAGTCGGTGACCAATTTTACTCAAAAACGGCTAAACCGATTAGTCTCAAATTTTAACACAAGATTCTTATATATTTTTTTAGTAATTAATCAAAGATTTGTTTCCACCGATAAATATTAATTCTTTTATTAACAGTTTAAAGCCGAAATTTTAGTCAAAAATCAATATTTTTGTTTAAAGAACCGGCATTTTGTCAAAAAAACTTATTTTGCTTTTTCTTCGATTAACTATTGGACTTTACATTACTTTAACGAAATTTGTTTGGTTTTTTATTTTCAAAGGATCCAGTTTAGAGATATAGTGGTCACCGAAAATCGTCTTTTTGAGAGGAGCTCCCGGAGATCAGTAGCTCTTTCAATTCAAAAAACGTTCCCGATCAATAAATATCTTAATGGATGGTACTTCTTTGGGTACACGCCAAAATTAAATTAAAAGTACTAAAAAACCAAAAAAATTTAAACAAGTAAAAAGATAATTAAAAATCGACGTTTCGGTGGCAAATCTGCCACCGTTGTCAAGACAAACAACAATAAAATAATAAAAATGAAAACTTACTATTATTCAGGCTTTAAAATTCAAATTTTTTATGTTTTTTCTCGGATATTCTGAAAATTTTGACATTAAATGTCAAAACATGTTTATTTGGTTATAGTGTCATGGTGACATAGATAACTGGTTGCTGGTGTATTGATTGTTTATTTTAAAAAAGGTGAATGGTTAGTTAATTTTTAGTCTTCCTGAAGATACTTCAGTATCAAGCAAAGGCAACCAAGTGTTATTTAAATTAACTGAAATTGATGCTACACAATTATCTTTATTTAATAATATATACGCACTTTCTTTGATTTTGCGTTTTTTAGAACAAGTTTCCTTTGCTAAAATGCTCGAAGCATCCCAGTTTATTCTATGATTGTTATCAAATGCGTGTTGGCAGATTTTTGATTTATGAAATTCTGTGTTTTTAATGTATGATCTGTGTTCTTTTATGCGTTTGGCTAATGGTCTACAAGTTTCACCTATATAAAACTTATTGCATTCGCAAGGTATTTTATAAATGACATTTTTTGTATTTTCATTTAAGTTGTATGGTTTTGTTTTTGTTAATTGAGATCTGATTGTGTTTTGTGTTTTAAAGATTGTGCGAATATTATATTTATGCCCTATTCGTTGAATTTTATTTGATAGTCCGGGAATGTATGGTAAAAATAAATTTGTAATAGGTCTATTTTGATTTTGTCTTATAACTGGAGTTTCAAATTCAAGGAAACAATTATTTATAAAATCAAGAGGATAATTATTTTGAATTAAAATATTTTTAAATAATCTTTTTCAATATTTTTATTTTGATTAGAACAAATGACTTTAATTCTATCAAATAGACTTTTTACAACTCCCTTTTTAACCATTATTGGGTGATTTGAGTTAAAATTTAAGTATCTATTTGTATGTGTAGGTTTTTCTGTAGATTTTTGTTTCAAAATTGTTTAAATCTTTTTTATTAAAATGTCAAGAAATGGTAGTTGTGAGTTGTTTTCTTTTTCTAACGTAAATTTAATTGTTGGTTCTTGTGTATTAATGTGTGTTAAAAAATTATTTAAACAGTGTTCGTCATGTTGGTATATAGAAAAAATGTCATCTATATATCTCCACCAAACTAAAGGTTTATATTGATAATTTTCTACAAAATTTGATTCAAAGTTTTCCATAAAAATATTACTTAATAAAGGTGATAAAGGTGAACCCATAGCCATGCCAGAGGTTTGTTTATAAAAATCAGTGTTATATTGAAAATATGTTGTTCTGACACAAAAAGTTAAAAGCTCAAGAATAGTGTTTATGCTTAATTTTGTTCTTTCGCCAAGATGGACATCATTTTCTAATTTATTTCTAACAATATTTAATGTTTTATTCACTGGGACATTTGTGAATAAACTAACAACATCAAAACTTACCAGTGTATTATTTGGATCAATATCTATGTTTGATAATTTCTCTAAGAAATGTTTAGAATTTTTAATGTATGTATCAGTGTTGTTTACCAAAGGATCTAAAATGGTAAGTAAAAATTTTGCTAATGGATGTGTAGGTGAGTTTATACAACTTACTATAGGACGTAAAGGTATATTGGGTTTATGTATTTTTGGTACTCCGTAAAAATGTGGTGTTTTACTGTTGTGAGGTGTCAGTTTAAATCTTTCATTATCTGTAAAAAAGTTTTTATGTTTCTTTAACATATTATAAATTTGTCGTTCAATACATTCAGTAGGGTCATTGTTTATTTTTGTGTAATTACCATCATTTAAAAGAGACATTATTTTATCGTCATATGTATTACAATCTATTATTACTGTTGCATTTCCTTTATCTGCAGGAAGAATTTTTATGGAATTGTCTCTTTTTAATGATTGTAATGCTTTTGTTCAATTTGTGTTAAATTTTGTTTAATTTTAAATGGTTTTTCTAACGCGATTTTTGTTCTAATTCTAAATTCATCTTGATGTTCTATTGGTAAGTTTTGACATGTTTCTTCAATGCAAGAAATAATGTCAAGCTTGGGAACTATTTTGGGTGTAATTGCAAAATTTAGTCCTTTAGAAAGAACAAGTTTTTAATGTATGATCTGTGTTCTTTTATGCGTTTGGCTAATGGTCTACAAGTTTCACCTATATAAAACTTATTGCATTCACAACTACCATTTCTTGACATTTTAATAAAAAAGATTTAAACAATTTTGAAACAAAAATCTACAGAAAACCTACACCATACAAATAGATACTTAAATTTTAACTCAAATCACCCAATAATGGTTAAAAGGGAGTTGTAAAAGTCTATTTGATAGAATTAAAGTCATTTGTTCTAATCAAAATAAAAATATTGAAAAGATTATTTAAAAAATATTTTAATTCAAAATAATTATCCTCTTGATTTTATAAATAATTGTTTCCTTGAATTTGAAACTCCAGTTATAAGACAAAATCAAAATAGACCTATTACAAATTTATTTTTACCATACATTCCCGGACTAGCAAATAAAATTCAACGAATAGGGCATAAATATAATATTCGCACAATCTTTAAAACACAAAACACAATCAGATCTCAATTAACAAAAACAAAACCATACAACTTAAATGAAAATACAAAAATGTCATTTATAAAATACCTTGCGAATGCAATAAGTTTTATATAGGTGAAACTTGTAGACCATTAGCCAAACGCATAAAAGAACACAGATCATACATTAAAAACACAGAATTTCATAAATCAAAAATCTGCCAACACGCATTTGATAACAATCATAGAATAAACTGGGATGCTTCGAGCATTTTAGCAAAGGAAACTTGTTCTAAAAAACGCAAAATCAAAGAAAGTGCGTATATATTATTAAATAAAGATAATTGTGTAGCATCAATTTCAGTTAATTTAAATAACACTTGGTTGCCTTTGCTTGATACTGAAGTATCTTCAGGAAGACTAAAAATTAACTAACCATTCACCTTTTTAAAATAAACAATCAATACACCAGCAACCAGTTATCTATGTCACCATGACACTATAACCAAATAAACATGTTTTGACATTTAATGTCAAAATTTTCAGAATATCCGAGAAAAAACATAAAAAATTTGAATTTTAAAGCCTGAATAATAGTAAGTTTTCATTTTTATTATTTTATTGTTGTTTGTCTTGACAACGGTGGCAGATTTGCCACCGAAACGTCGATTTTTAATTATCTTTTTACTTGTTTAAATTTTTTTGGTTTTTTAGTACTTTTAATTTAATTTTGGCGTGTACCCAAAGAAGTACCATCCATTAAATGAATCCGCCAAACTACAGAACATATCTTCAATAAATATCTTGAGGTATATCGGCGATTTTTTCAAATCTGTCTCTTTTCGCAAAAAACCTGAGTGGTAAGTTTTTAACTGCTTTATTAAAAAAATGCGAAAAACAAAACCCGCATTTTAGTAGTGTAACGTGGAAGAAATAAAAAAAACAACATTATACAGGCTAGCTTAAAACTTTTAGATTTTTATTTTTAATTAATCATAACCAGTAGATAAATAAGTAAAGATCGTTTAAAACTTAAAATTAAGTTTGTGCTCGGACTTACATAAAGAATATTGCGACCATTATAAATTTAAAAGGACATTTTACTCAGTCGCTATATTAAATAATTTACGACCGCATATAACCGCAAAACGAAAACCCAAATATGCCATTTTAATTATGTAAAGGGCGAGATTTTAAAATAAGAATAATGGTATGTATTCACAACAATACACGAAAACAGTCAACAAACTTCACTCCGTAACCAACGAGGGTAAAAACGGACAGTATATAAAGCTGATATGCCACAATTGGATTATTATGTTGGGTAGGCACGGTTAGAAATTCATGACCTTCGTCAGGCAGTCTGAATATAAAAGAGGTTCGAAAATGGTCTTTCACGTGTTGTTTATGTATTTTAAATAATATTTAAGCTCCTTTATTATATTGGGATTACCAGGTATAAAAACGTTTCTTTTCATGGGTTACCTTTTATAAGCAAATAAATATTATAGTCCAAGAGCCCGTGATTGGCAGACCTTCGTTATTTTGTACAAGCTGACAGTTTGCCAGTACGTGCTCCCAACAAACTTAAAAGCGAGGGGGCCTATGAAGTTTGATTCATAGGGGCTTTGGCAGGTACCAAGAGTTAATAAATTAAAAGTAACCTTTTTATCATTTTTTAAAAGCTGAGTTTAATATTGTGTTACTTGGGCACCCACAAGAACATATTTCCTTAGTCGCCAAACAGTTTTGACCAAAGTCCCATATTTCTGTTATTTAGCAAGATATAACAAAAGTCTTTTATGAGGTTTGTAAGGTTTCCAAATAGGCATGTCCTAGAGATATTTTGATGTATACAGAATGTCCTAAAAGAAAGTTACTGTAAGGTTAGTTTTTTAAAAATTGTATTTTTAGGGCACCTATTTAAAAACCCTACAACTCTTATTTAAGACTTTTGGTCATATCTTGTTAAATTAGAAAAATATTAAAATTTATCGGACCATTGGGCTACCTCAAAATGTTTCTCTGCAAAGGGGTTGGATTTGCCAAAACTGTCTGCCGGCTCGACAGGGAAAATATCTTCTAATAGGTTCCCAAGTTACATGTATGAAATTGAGTTTTTACAAAATGACAAAAGTTATGTGTCAATTAATTATTCTTTGGTACCTGGTACCTGGTACCTGCCAAAGCCACTATAAGGCAAACTGCCTAGTCTCCCATCGCTTCTACCTATGTTGGGAGCATGCGTTGACAAACTTTCAGCTTTTACAAAATGATGAAGGTCTGTTAATCTTGTAATGTTAAATACACTTTTTAATTTTATTCTAGGGAAAAGCCAAATAATATTTTGTTTAAATTTAATCTCCCAGAAAACAAATAAAGCATAAAATACTTTATTTTATGGCTAAACATTTTTTACCATTCTTTTTATTTGGTTAAGATACCTAATAGGTGTATCTTTTACCAGTTAATTTTTTCAAAAATACTGTCAAACTCTAACATGTCCATCAGACATTTCATTTTTAATTTTTTTAGTTTTCTAACAAGTTTATCAGTAAGTTTTTAGGTAAACTGTTTACCACATTTTTGGTAAACTATTTACCACATTTTTGAGACGCAACCATTGGCCCAGTTTTCGTCTGGCGTTTTGTTAAGATTTTATTTTATTGGATTAAAATAATTTCAACCGAGTGTAATGAACCTTTGTTTATAGATTGAAACCTTTGTATTGTAAGTAACTTAATATTAAATATTTCATTATTTTATTTCTTTTAAAGTAATAATAACTTTTATTATATTGTGTAAGAGCAGAATAGTTCTTCATAATGTATAAAAGTTTTATTTTTTTAAATGTTAAATAACCTTTTTAATTTTATTCTGGAAAAAGCCAAATAATATTTTGTTTAAATTTAATCTCTTAGAATACAAATAAAGCATAAAAAATGTCTTTATCAACACAGAATTTTAAAAAATACCATTTTTTAATGTATGATTTTTTACTTTAAATGTCATGGTTTGTTATAGTTTCATTTACAAACACTAATGTGCGGCAACATTTATTAAGGTACGAAAAACCAATATTCTTTTAAAATTATATAACTTTTTAATCCAATCTTTTGTGACTATTGGCAAATTAATGCTGCCACCTGTTTCATTACAACATAAAATTCGATGCGATGTAAATTACTACATAACTACTTTACTAATTCTTTAAGCTTCTGTTACCTTATCCTTTTAAAATTGTTCGTCATAATTTACCTGCCATCTTAACTTATTATCTTGACACTGCTAGAACAAGTATAATTTATATATTATTGCCCTATTAACGTCCGTTCTTTAGCATAAGTATTTAAATTAGCTGTAATACGTTATACTTATAATTATGTTTTTAAATTTAAATAGCTTTTACTAATTTAATACCCCATGTTATTATTTCCATTACACCAGAGTCCCTAAATAAAGGGGACGCGACATTCCGCCATATTGGTGGTGGTTGTTTTGACGTCACAAGAAACTCTATGCGGCCATGTTGTTAAGTGATATTAATGACAACATCAGAGCCGGAGATATACACTTTATAGTTATATATAAACTTTTTAAAAACCGGAAAATTTTGAAAACACTTGTTTTAGTAAAAAATGTGGGTGGATATAAACCTTATTTAAATAGATGTTTATTATTATTGTTACTAAATTTCCGCAAGGCTTCTTTTATGGTTTAAAAATATACAATTACGTGGATTTTATTTTTTTCCTCTCCTACTTAAACTAGATACAAAAAAAAAAAACATTTTTATTTGCTTAATTTAAAAATGCACATAAATTTCACACCCGTTTACACAGTCAGTGGCTTACCGTTTTTTTGTTAGAAATGTTCCTTTACTTGCCTCTCGAGACACTACTGAATGTATGATAAATTATCTTTTAATACTACAATTTACATTGTTAAATAAAAACAAATTTGTATAAAGAATTAATGTATAAAAAAACATTTTTATACATTGAGTTGGTTCACGCATTTTGAAAACGAGGAATTTGCGGACCCAAGCTTATATTTTTATTTTTATTTTTTTAATAGTAGAATTTACCCTTAGATTTTTTTAACAACTTGACGTATTATATGTACATTTTATTATACAGCGTGTCTTCGGAAGTTTTTACCAAATAAAAAACTTTTTAATTATTATTAAATTATTTAATTATTACCTTAAAAATCATTTTCGGAACTGACAATTACAAAGATATTTTTAACGAAAACACGTTATTAAGGTTATTATATATAGTCAAATGCTGCTCTCGCAAGTTTTTTTCCGAAAATATCATAACTTTAAACTTAAATATTTATATTTTAAACAAAATTCGTTTCTTATTTAAGTAAAAGCTTACATTTTAAATTTTTAGACGGTTTTTTTACTTCGAATGACTGCATTAAACATCTTAATTAAAAGCATGAATTGTTAAAATAATAATATATATATATATATATATATATATATATATATATATATATATATATATATATATATATATATATATATATATATATATATATATATATAAAAGAAAGTGCTATTTATTTTTATACATTATTTAAGGATGAAATATATGTAAAAATAAAAAACTTGCATAAAATCGTAGTATCTTAGAAACAAAGCATTTTCGGACACATGTTTACTTAAACTTTTTTTATAAAATTGGCGCAGGAATATGCCCTTATTACAACTATGCCAAAAGTTTTTTCTAATACGAATCGATGCTCAACATTTTAATTCATATTTTTGTTTATTACTTTTAAGTTTTATTTTACTATATTCATTGTTTTTATTTGTTATTAGTAATTTATTATATTTTTATTACTTCCGCTTATTATTTCCATGAATTCAAGACCCGATTTAAACACTTTTAAGAAAGAATAAAAATATAATACCTATAAATGTCCTAAGTAAATGAAATACTGCAACGATAAAATTATTATAGAAGTACTACAGAGAAAACTATATTAAATATAATCGTAAATATTTTATTACATTTTCCCTGAAGGCTAAGTACCTATATAAAGTAAAAAATCTTTTTAAAGTGTCTAATACTTTTCTCTTATATGTTTTAGAGATAAAACATTATGTAATAAATAATAGTTTAAAAACTAAAAAAACACGCTTTTATATGCAACCGAACTAAAAATTAGAAAATAATTTTTCATTAAAAAAATATTGTCACTTCAGAGTAAAAAGCGTGGGCTGCTTAATATATTAAATGTTATAATTATTATATTTGCCAATATCTATGAGGAAAAGTTATGAAAAAATAGTAAAATGCACCCCACGCTTTTTACTCTGAAGTGACAATATTTTTTTAATGAAAAATTATTTTCTAATTTTTAGTTCGGTTGCATATAAAAGCGTGTTTTTTAGTTTTTAAACTATTATTAATTTTTCATTTTTTAGTTCGATATACATGTATGTATGTAAAAATGCTCCAGTTTATTCACTAAAAAATTCCTTCGCCATTTTGTCAAGAGTAGCTAAAGTTCCTGAGAAAAGTTTGGGATGTTGCCAAAAGATGGCAACACAGGTGTTGTTTTTATAATATAAAGACATTTTTTTATCCTGGCGATCCTAACCAGGATAACGGGATACTGTTTGCAGATTATTGCATTGTCATGGGTCCTTAATACGTGTGCAAAGTTTCAAAGAAATCGAATAGCTGGAAGTTGGTAAAAATTAGGCTCAAAGATTCCGTTACATAGATAGATAGATAGATAGATAGATAGTTACAACCCAAGTTAATAAAAGCGTGTTAATAAAAAGAAGGTAAACTTATAAAACATTGCCTAACTTTAAAATTGTTCAAATTCTAAATTGCAATAAAACGTTTACTAATAACACCATTTATTCAAAAATTTTACGTTTTCTGCGTGTGGGGGTCAATTTGACCTCCACGCGCCTCCCAACGTTACATTTTTAAGCAATATGTGGATCGAGTTGCGGGAAGTTCAGGAAGTCGCAACAGATGTATTATATTTGTCACCGACATAATGAAAATAAGACATTAAATTTTTGTGTTATGTATAAAAAGTCAATGTGCAAACATCATATGAAAACAATTTGTTAGCAGAACCTATCTCTTAGCCAACAAGAAGAATCAGATTTGAATAAACTTCCACTCTATTTGGTATTACAAATATCTAATGTATTAATTCTTAAGAAGAATTATGTTTTTTAGTTTCATTTTATGTTTTTCAGGCCAATTTTTTTTTTTTTATCTTTGGACAAACAACGAAGGCTAAAAGCCTAAATACTAACGTACCGTGGGTGTCTTAAGCGATGTAAGAGGGAGTTTGTCGACACGGGACTTAAATACTTGAAGATTTGGGGGAAGGAAAGACCTCCGCGGGCAGCAGGTTCCACAACCTAGAAACTCTAGAGATAAAAGAACGGACAAAGTGGGAAGTTCGGGGCCTGTCCAGTTGGACCGTATAGGGATGCATACGCGCGGAACCACGGGTTTCTCTGTTGGGAACCGTAAGTGGAGGAACTATACTGGAAAATTCTTCAGAGCAGAAGCCATGGAAGTACCTATAAAAAGCGATAAATCCTCCACAGCCCGACGATATGCAAGAGAGGGAAGTCTTTCTGTAAGTGAAGGATCATTAATGAGACGAACAGCTCTTCTTTGAATAGAATCAAGAATGCTTAGGGTTGTGGGGGACGCCATGCCCCAGATATGAGAACAATATTCCAAGGGAGGTCGGATTTGGGACACATATAAAGTGTATAAATTAGAAGGGGAAAAATACTTTTTGGCTCGAAAGAGAAATCCAAGCTTTTTTGAAGCTGCCGTGGCTATAGATACAATGTGTTTATGCCAGTTAAGGTTACTTTCAAATGTGACGCCCACAAGATTAAAGGTGTCTTTGCTCTGTAAAACTTGGCCGCTCATAAGTAGAGGATGAGTATTTGATGACTCTTTTCGCGACAAGGAACATGATTGTGTTTTGGATGCATTAAAATGGACGAGATTTTTAGCGCCCCAATCCAATAATAAATTAAGATCCTGCGAAAGAGATATCTGCATCGCTCTGCGTTTGTTTTCCAAGTCAGGTTTAGTAATGGGTTTAGGAAGCTGAAAACTGGAGTGAAGGGTACTATCGTCGGCGAAACTATGAATGGAATTAGTTGTGGACGAGAGAAGGTCGTTGATGTGAAGAAGAAATATGTTGGTGCCAGAACTGAGCCCTGAGGGACTCCCGCATTTACTTGGTGAAAGCTTCAGAATGGCCGTCCACAATAACTGATATACGACGATCAGATAGATAACTAGAGAGCCAAGTACAGGGTTTAGTTGAAAGACCATAGGAGGGAAGTTTATTAAGAAGTGCGGCATGCCAGACCTGGTCAAAAGCTTTGGATATATCAAGAGCAACGATCTGGGACTCACCTAGAAACTCAAGAGACTTATTCCAGCAGTGTGATACGAAGGAAAGAAGATCTGCTGTAGATCTTTTGTGGCGAAATCCATACTGCCTGTCATGCAAAATTTTGTGTTTTTCTAAGTACTTAAGAATTTGTGAATTAATTAGTTTTTCCATTACTTTACAAAGAACTGAGAGAATTGAAATTGGTCTATAGTTAGATGGAAGAGCTTTAGATCCTTTCTTGGGAATAGGTTGAACACGTGCAGCTTTCCAGCTTTCCGGAAAGATACCTGTGTTGTAAGAAATTCGAAAGAGCCGAGTTAAGATTGGTGCAAGTTCTGGAGCACATTTTTTTAAAACGATTGCTGGTATGCCATCCAGCCCAGACGATTTCTTGGTGTTAAGGGAAGAAAGAATACGCTTAATGTGTTTTACCTTAAAAATAATATCGGGCATTTTATGATTTAATGTAGAAATTTTGTTAGAAGTACATGTTAAGGAACAGATTATATTTATTTTTTATTTTAATAATAAAGGTCTACAACGTTACCCATTTTTAGGCTCATGTAATTTATTTTAATTAATTTTTGTTAATGTAGGCAAAGTATGAAGTGTACTTATAAATAATAAAATTCACTTTTTGCCTTTCTCGCATTGCCGTCCCATAATTAGGTTTTAAACAAATAATGACAGTGACTTTATTTAAAATGACATTTAAATGTTTTAATAGGAGTTTTTTTTCCTGGGCAACTTTTGTATTTAATTATTCATACATTGAAGAAAATGCTCCCAACTAAAAATATAAATTTGCAGTTTAGAAAAAAATCAAAGGAAAAGCGATTACTGGATTTTTACGGTTGCGGGTATATTTGACCCCCACGCGCCTACTTAAAAAGCACGCGCCTACTTAAAAGTTAAAATTTCTACATGTAAAAATTATTATTAATGCGATAACACCGCAAATATTTATTATTTTGGGGTTTCCTTTAGACAGTTTATTTTTGGGTATTATACTTTCAAAGTAAGTAAAAAGTCGTTTTTTTAAATTTTAAAGGATTTTTTCTCTTAATGGGCAAAATTTAATTAACTACGTAATCAGTTTTTCATTTGCCTTACACTACAGCGAAACTAGCCAACCATTTTCATACCACTTAATTGATAGAATTTTATGGCCAACGTTTCAGATAATAAAATCGACGCTCTAGCACCAAAGTTTATTAGTTTGTTTTTTATTACCTTAATCTTGTTCTATATTTCGGTTGTCTGTACTTTATTACCTTCATGAAACTAAGACGTAATATAGAAACATTTAAGAAGGTATAAAGTTATATCTATAAATAACAGTCTTTATCATATGCTTCACCATTAGTATGAGCTACGTACAGAAAAACCCATAATAAATATTACAACAAACATTTTTATAGTTACAAAGTATCATATGACTAAAGATATAAATTTAAAGATGGCTCCATTTTCATATTTGATGTAAAAAAGACATGGAATAAAAGGGACTAAAACAGAGCCGACCGACTTTTCTTTTATGCGATTTTTAAGAGTAAGAGGTCGCCCAAATTTATAGTGTAACGTATAATTTGGGAATTACATACATAGGGCCACTTTACGTCACTTGGACAAATCGACCATATGGAACTATCTTTTGGACCATGAGACCGGTGGACAATAAAACTATTTTGGCATTTTTAACTAAACTACGGGAACTAGCTTAACTTCGTAATTTTGTAGGGGCGTACCCCCTCTCGGGGTAGCCCGTACGGAGACCTTTTTCTCCTCTTTTTCCTCCCCATTATTAGGACAATTTCTGTATACTAAGTTGTGGTGACTTAGCACGTTGTTGACCCTGAATAAAATAATATTACCAAGACTCTGTTATTGTTTAGTGACAAAAACCTTGCACTATATTTTCGATTATTTGTTTTAATTTTTTGGATGTGATTTCTTTAATGCCGAAATAATTAAAATAAATATTTAAATTATTAAAACCCATAAACCTCCTATACAGGGTGTTCACAATAGTTTAGTAATTTTTTAGATTTAAGGAATAGCGCCTACACGTTTTTATTTATACCGGGAGATCTTAAAGTCCGTCGCCTCGTTTTCAAAAACATTTGCGGGGTTAGGGCTGTAATTCAAAATTAATAAAAATACATTCATTTAGCTATATATTATAACACTGATTTCTAAACTTTTTATTATTTTTATCAAATACTTTGATACGGATGATGGGTTAAACTTTTTATTTTAAACTTTAGTTTTAATTGCACTTTTAGTAAAATGGTTAAAACCTACTTAACAGAGATTTCATAGCATATTTCTTTAAATTTCTCCCAAGTTTTAATATTGAACAAGATAAAACTTTCCGACTAAATCTAGATAAGCTTTCACAAAACTTAGTAAATGAAACTGAGGCAAAGTAATAAGTCTTCTTTGTAAACGGTAAAATATAACTAAAAACGTCAAAAAGTTTTTTCTCCAGAGACAATCTCGAACAAATCCGCTCCTCTACAATTTTAGATTTCTACTGGGCAAGTTAATAGTTCTTGTATAACACTTTAATCCAAATTGAGTTTGTCTTTGGAAAGTTTTCTTACCGCCATCCTTTTCAACCTTTTTATTTTATTTCTAGCCAACCCAAGGCTTTTCGCTCCATGTGACCCAAAAACTTTTAAAAGATGACAGTAAAGCGTATATTCGCTTTTGATCGTTCCTTTTGTTTCGTTTGACTTTTCGTATACGCTTTGTTTCAACGCATTATTTGTTTAGGTCAAACTAGAGATGAAAACTAATATTTCTGTTTACCTACTCGAAACTAGCATTTACAGCAAATAGTTTTACCAAAACTGTACAACAATTAAATATGATCCACCGTATTTAAACGGCGTTATTGCTAAAGGCAAACAATAAATACCAACAAAAAAATAAGTATCGTATTTTTAGTTAGGAAGGTAAAAAATTAAGTTAATTAAATGAAATAATATTTTCTAGGCAGATTTTAATGTAGTGAATGCAAGTGAACAACATCTGCCAGCATAGGTATGCTACAATTAATAATAATTAATTAATTAATAGTTAATTTATTTATAATTGTTACCTTTACATGTTAATTGCATAAACCAATGATCAGCGGTGAAATAGCTTACTTGGTTAGGTAGCAGCCCGATTTTATTCAATTCAATATGGTTAACATAGTTTTACTAACAGAGAAGGAAATAAAAAATAGAAAAAAATGTTACCCAGTGCGGGATACGAACCCAGAGTGTCGACAAGGCATGCACTGCTAAATGCTGCTACCTAACCAACTAGGCTATTTAACCGCGGATCATTGGTTTATGCAATTAACATGTAAAGGTAACGATTATAAATAAATTAACTATTAATTAATTAAATATTATTAATTGTAGCAGACCTATGCTGGCAGATGTTGTTCACTTGCATTCACTACATTAAAATTTGCTTAAAAAGTATTATTTCATTTAATTAACAGATATTTTCTTAATGCCGGATCTTAGACTATAAAGTTTTAGGGCATACTGGGTTTTATAAAAACTACCGCAACTCTCAAATATCTTTAAAACAGCAAATGCTACATCTATCAAATTTGGTATCTAAGGTATTTTGGACATGTGGAATTGAATTGTGATATCAGCACTGTTGCCAAATTTACCACTTTTGTGCTACATGCATTGTTTTTATTTATTTAAATGGAGTGTTCCATTTATTTTTATATCAATAAGTTGGATGGATCAAATTTAGAAGTTCGGGAGCTAGCAACGTCGGGAAAACAAGAATTTTGGTTGGCTGATTTTTTGATATATTGCTCTTTCTTCTCTTTTGAGTAGATCCTCGGCTGTCTGGCTAGTGGTGGCGGTTGTGTTGGCATCTATCTGTGACAATGACATTTAGAGCTGTCACCTTAACATGTAGAGCTGTCACTAATACGTCAAACAATGCAGACCTTGGTCATATATTATCGTTTCAAGTTTATTTAAAATATACCGAAGAGTTCAAAGTATCTGGGTGACTGGTAAATATTTCATTTTAAAAATTTGAAATCTGAAACGTATCGATCCGGCACACGTATCCTATTGCGATCGGTTACGTATCCCGACTTTGGTCCGACAAAACGGAAAAATCAAAAGAGGAATAATCACAAAACAGCAAAAATTACTACAAAATAATTAAAAATGTTGATTAAGACACAAAACCAGAAAAAATGTGATTGGTTTAGCTGGTTGCATAAAGCGAATAAGTTACGTATGCATTGGCTTCTTTTTTTGATAGGTCATGTATCGTCTTTCGTTGCGTATATGGATACGTATAAGTATGTAAATTTGTGGTGTTGCTTTTTGTCTTTATTACAACAAAGCAAAGTAAAAGCAAAACACTGACAGTGACAAAACTTTTTTAAATTATATTACAAAGTTTTCTATTTTAAACCATCTTTTCCCCATTTTGTTGTTTAATGATGTTCTTCTTGGAATACCTAAAAATAATATTCAGGTATCATGTTGCTTCTATTAAAAGGTTACATTGTTAAGGATAACGGGAAATTTGATATACGGTGTTACCTAAAAAGAAAAAGAAAATTGTCGGTGCTTTGTTACGACATGACCTAGATACAACGAGTTTAATAAGATTTAAAAAGTAAACTCAAATCCCGTGTTTAAATCTTTTGTTTTATGGTATCTAATATTCTTACTTGAATATTATTATAAATGCGATTAATTTATTATAGGCCAAATAAATAAAAAATATACAGGGTGTCCGCTATTTAATGGTATACAGAAACAGCACAGATTTTTTTGTCACAATATTAGGATTTAACCAAACATACCCATATCACAAAGTTGATAATAAGGAATATACAGGGTGTCGAAGTGAAAAAAATATTTTTAATTTTTTCGATAATTTTTGAATATTTAGGTGAAACTCGATATCTAGGGGTTTTGTGACACGCGCCATTCAGATCTGATATTAATTTTTATGTGTAAACTAGAGGGGGCTAGCTAAACTATTTAAATTTCTCTTAAACGTCCTAACTTTTTGTGTCACCATGTATGTACCATCTAAATAAACCATCTCTCATATACTATTTACACAAAAAAGGTATACTTATAAGAATGGCTCCGAGCAACCGTTTTCAAGATATGTGCATTTAAGTGGTTCAGTGCAATCAAAAAGTATATGGAAAACATTTAATCATTGGTTTATCATAAGGCAGTTGTAGTTATGACTAATACGCTGTTTTTAAAAGCATTTTTGGTTACACTAAGGCTCTGCGCACATGGGTCAGTGCAACAGCGACGCGGATGCGATTTTTACGGGCTTCGACAGTACGTAGGCATATAAGCGTGTCCGATCTTAGCAGTCTGCGTCTTTTAATAAACAAATGCAATACAAAACCGTTTTGTATTTTGTTTACAGTGTGTGATTCATATGTTTGAATCTGCTTTTTACACGAGAAAATTAGTGTTACCTCAAAAAAATTTAGACCAAACATGGATTTGTTTAATATTAGATTAGTGGTTTGTCTGTAAAATGATGTTCGGTAGAATTCAGGCTCTTGTGTACTTGTCTTAGAGGGCTCTAACTTTCCAAATGCTCATATTTTTTTAATAATTGACGTATCTACACAGTTAGGTTAAGAAAATTAAAGGTATAAGTAAGGCTATAATTAAATTATAAATTTGGATACTTCCAATTAACAGCATACCATACAGGGCGATTACAATTGATTTTATTTTTTATTTTAATCACCCTGTTGCATGTATTGTTAACAACAAATAATATTAGTTACGATGAAGTTATAGCTTGACCTTGTCTCTCTTAGTGTCTTGATAACTTAATATTTCTTCTTAGTGTCTTGATAACTTAATATTTAAAAGATATTTACCTATTTAAACTAAAACATTTTTGAATTAAAGCCTATAAAAAAATCAAAGCAAATTGGATAATTTTTGTGGGTAGTGTGAACTTATTTATTAATTTTTAAAATTAGGCATACATTAATTTTTAAATTAATACAGCAATATTTTTGTGAATACTGGTAATTATTTGATTAAGAACATTTTATGCCATTTAAATTGTAGTCAACAATTTAAAAATTTCCACTTTTAAAGAGTTTTTATTTATTGTTTAAATTTAAAAAAATAACTAAAGTAAATTTAAAAAATTATACCCTTTATTTTTTTACAGCTCGTCGAACCGGACCTGGTAAGTGGAATTCAAAAGAACATCTGTGGGGTTTTCTTTTTCATAGAAAGTAATGTGTAAGTCTTCTGCAGAACATAGGTAGCCACCAGAAGGTAATAGAAACAACTATGTGTGTATATTTTTGTGTTTACGTACTTACAAATTAAATTACTTGTGTTTAAATCTATATTATAGTAGATTTATAAAAACCTGATTTTTCAGATAAAGAAATTATGGTACTATTGTCTCTTTAAACTACATTTTTTAGCAACTTAAACTATCCCTATTACCTGACTTTAAAAATAAGAGGGGTTATATTTTCAACACCTTTGTTTTTTAAGTATGTACATCAATAACTTCATCAATAATTGTGGACCGCTTTTAAAAATCTTTTTTTTATTCGAAAAAATGCACTTTCGCGGTGGTACCGTAAGAAAACCCAGTCAGGATCTCGAAACACAAAGGTCCTAGACTTATATTTCATGCAAAGCTACCTCTAGTAAATTGTGCTACCTATGCTGGATGTTTGAACAATCAAGGTAGTAAATGTAATGTAAAAATATTTTTATTTGTCATGTCGTGGTCATTTAGCTTACAGTTAATATTTTTTATTTTTATTTATTGTGTAACTGCGTGCATTTTATTTTTGTGAGTGGTGTTTCCGTTTATACCCAACTTACACCTATTAGGGGTCGTTGTGTTTTGTACGAAGAGTTTACCTGAATGAAAAAGGTACTAGTACTGTTTTTTAGTGGACTAAAAAAGAAAAATAAATAATAAAAGAATAAATAAACCGACTTAAAAAAGATAAATAAAACTCCCTAAAAATGTAAAAATAATCAATTAAAAAATAAAATAAAAAATAAACTCCGCTAATAACATTCCGCTAATCTTCTTAATGTTAATAACTAAATACACAAAAGATTTTTATACTTTAATACCATATAGTATTACCCGGCTTAATTTTTCCAAAAAAAATATTTTTTTAAAAATTTATAGTGAGTTTAAGACGCCAGCAGTTAATTTAATAAATTTAAATATAAATAAACCTCTTGGATCTACAAATAACGCTGCAAAATTAAAATGGGATAACGGACCATAAAAATATTAACAAAAAACCGTTTCTTTTTAAAAGGTTTAACACCCTGTATCTTCGAATATTGAATTTCCAGAACCATGTGTATATCATATTTCAATAAGTTTTCTGATTTACAATCTGTTTTTTAATTTGTTTTTTCAACATTATGTAACACCCTGTATAAGATTTAAATTTTTGTATTACCCTTTGATTTCGATGGTTTAGTGTACAAATGTTGTAAGTGCAAAAATGAATGTTTAAGTTATATAAAAAAATATACCATAATTCTTTAGTCTAAGAGTTCTTAACACGATTAAAAAATAAAGCAGTTATTTTTAAGATTAAATATTTTACTTGCTACTTGTGTGTATACATGTATACAACTCACTTTTTTACTCATCGATTATCGATTTATCCATATGAATATTATTTTGTTAGTAGAGCATTCTTTAAACTCAAAAAAATCAGATATTTATGTACATTCATTATTTTATATTTAAATGAAAACAAATATAAAGAAAATTACCAGCCAAACATACTGGAAGGTAAAATAAAGCCCCTTTAATTTTCCCCTAGAAAAATAAAAGGAAAAGGCCCGTGGAAATTATAGAACGACACTACTTGTAATCCCTGTGCGAGGCGCACCCGACAAATATCTAATTGCCTAATACAGTTTCCCGGAAAACAGGGAGAGGGTGTTTTCTTTCAGTGACGACTCGTTAAGACTAAAAAAATATTTTGTTACAAAAGATAACGCTAATGGTAAAAAAGGGGATCAAGTAAATACATATTCAAATATTAAGAATATTTTTATTTTATATGGCTTTGGTACGTTTGGTATGATAAGAAAAAATCTTCAAATTTTTAAATTAATAAAAAATAAAATTTAGACTATTCCGTAAATTAGTTTATTAGAGGATAAACATAGGCTTGCAGCATTGTATTGTCTATTCAGGATATATTAAATAAACTAATATTTTAAATTTTAAAAAAGTGATGTCATTTTTACCCTGTAATGTATTGTTATGCATAAAATCAATTGTAGACTGACTCGTTTTTATTTTTTGTTGCATTTATTTAATAAATCATTAAAAATACGATATTAGCTGCTACAACAGCAAATAAAACTCTACTATTAAATGTCATTTCATAAATATAGTTCAAAATTATTTCGATGAGGGCGCTAACAACGTTGTCAATTTTAAAAGCCAATACTACATTATTCCTACAACAAAAAATATTTTTACTATTTTTTTATTTGATTTTAAAATTTGCTTTTAATTATTTAATATAAAATAATAAATTATTTTTTCAATTATAAATATTTTACTTTTTTTTGTTCCAATATTACTCATTGTTTGCCCTTAGCAATAATTTACCGAATTTATGCGTATAGGTTCATAATCACTCTGTGTTTCCCAAAATTAAAAACAAATATTTTAAAGGCAAATTTTCAGGTGTCCTGAAACGCATCGGGTTGAGTTTAAAAAATCGATGTTTTTTAATTTTTGCATCAAAACTCGTAAAAGAATTGCACATCCCTATTACTTTGAGCACTTAATTTATTGTTTGTCCTAAAAGAGGTAAAGTATTAGTTTTTTTTGGGTTTAAGAGAGATGGATACCCAGTCCTATAGGTATCCACGGAAATGAAAAGGCTGATTACCTCGTAAACCACCCAAACGAAAACAGTCTATATATAGAGAAAATATTTTCACAAAGTGTATTCAAACCGAAAATAAAAAAGATAGAGCTTAATACCTCTCAACTTGAATGGGACTTGTTGGAGAGAAACAACAAACTACAAAAGATTTATGATATCCTTTCTACATCTCCGATTACCCCATTCCTCGATAGAAGCAAACAAACTATTATCCATCGTCTACTCATTGGACATACATACCTCACCCACTCATATCTTCTAAAATCTGAAAATCATCCCTTATGTCCACTGTGCAACAACCCCTTAACTGTTGAACACTTAATGATATCGTGCAAAGACTTGATAAATACAAGACTCCACTTCAGCATCGATCAAAGTAACATTAAAAAAGCATTGGAACCTACAAGCCAAAAATATCGACAACATAATATTATTCTTAAGACACATAAACGCTCTGCACCTTATTTAAATAAAATACAGAATTAGGACGAAAAACCCACTAGAAAGGGTGCTAAATAGTCTTAGTCCATGATGCGACGTTTATAACTTTTAAATTCTCTCTCTCTCTCTCTCTATTAAAACTAAATATTAATTTGTCAGAAATACTTGTTCATGTGTCACTTAAGGCCTAGCAACATTGGACCTTATAAATTTAATTGCCAAATATGCCCTGATGTTAATTACACTGCCAAATATTATTAAAATCGGATGGGGAATATTTTAAGCTATTATTAAAAAAAACTATTTCTTTTTCAAGACCTATGTTTATATTAACTGATTGACTACTGGTTTTAATAACGTTTATTTACGTTGGTACTTAGTTTTGTGTTCTGTAACCACATGGGAAGGGGAGGGGGGAGAAAATTGCAGGTGTGCTCTAAGAGGATGCATTTAAAGACATATGTTCTGGAAAAAAGTCTTATTCTGATCCCATATGATCTAAAACTATTTGTACTGAAGTTTTAGACAGCCAGTATGTTTGACAAATATGTGGTAAGACATATTTTACTAAGAAAAAATGTCCACCAATATTTGTTTAAATTTTATTACAGTGCTTAAAACAGTGTTGTGTGAGATTAATGGTGGTCTTGGTCCTGGCTTGTTTCCAAAATTTTAGCTTTAATTTGACACTTCTTTAGCAATACTACCATTTTTGTCGTTTGAAATGGCGCGCTTTATATATTAAAAATACCATTCCACAAAAAGTAAGTAAATAAATATGCGAGACGATGTGTCCTAGTTAGTTTTTGAGAAAATAGCTATCAAAAATGTGATATTAATAACCACCCTTATCAATAAATAAAAAAGGCAAAAAAAAGTGAAAGAGTACAATATGATTTTTGTAAGTTTAATAAACATTTATTTCTAACTTTTAAATATTACTAGTTTCCTGGACTTCCATTGTCTTTTATTTTTAACTGATACACGACGTTTCGGATAGGGTCTATCTTCAACTGTTTTTAAGTAATAACTAAAAGTCCTAATGCTGTAAACATTTTTTTTATTTTACCGGAAGTTTTACAAAAATTTAACTGGGAAATAAACAACTTTAGTAATTAAAATGCAAAATACTACCTTAAGCCTTAAATTTAATTTTAACACTTATTTTCGAAACTTTGATATTTATCTCTAAACCTGATTGTTTTTAAGATATTAATACTAAAATGCTAGGCTTTTAAAACTGCAAAAAATGGTATATTAATTAGTTTAAGGTGACATGGCCGATTAAACTCGAGAATAGAGGGCGGGTTTATTTTTGTCGACAAATGAATGGGCAATGTCTTAAAAAATTTTTTAATAAATAATGTCTAAAATATTTTATAAGGCCATCTTCGATTAACTTAAAATTATGTTTTATTTCCCTTCAGTATTTTCAAGGCCATCTACCGTCTTATTATTATTATCCTAAAAACTATTAAGTTTAGGAAAGGAATAAAATTAGCAAAATAAATTAAGAAATAGATGTTTAAATTAAATATAAGGCTTTAGGTAGTAGTTTTAATTTAATTTATGAACAAGAAGCTATATTATTTTAATTTTGGTAACAAATGGAAATTGGTAACGCCATTGTTCTTTTAGAACTGATCGTAAAAAACAATCCTTTTAGTATTCCCAAAGTTTAAACAAACAAGACAGATAAAACGACACAAGTAAGTCATCTTAGTAAAAGTAAACCAATTTACCATTAATATGTTAAAAACTATTAGGTTTAGAGAAAGAATATAATATGCAAAATTTGTTTAATTTTTGTATTAAATACAAAGTGCTAACGCCATTAGTATTTTCTGAACTGAGCGTAACAAACGATCCTTGAAGTATTCTTAAAGTTCAAACAAACAAGACAAACAAAACGACACAAGTCAGAGCTTATCTTGGTAAAGTGTGCTACCGATCAGGCGCGGCTCGTCCATAAGGTCATTTTGTCAATGACCCACCTAATTCATAATAAAATTAATAAATAACAACAATTAATTCTAACAAAGAAAAAGCACAAATCTATAATTATGCAAAAATATGCAATTCAGAAAGTTAAAAGAGAGGCAACCCTTAATGCAATGAGTAAATACTTGTTTGTGTGGTTGCCTACATCGCACTGCATCATATTATATTTTGCTATTCTGGTCATGTGTTTTGGCGACGGCGCAAGCCTTATTGTAAAATTTAATAATAAACATGTTTTGTTTTTAATTTAAATTTAGTAAGGTTATGTTTTATGATATTAAACGTGTAATATGGAAACTAATAATGAGTTTAAATGTGTAAAAAATAGGTATTTCATTGTAAAGTAGGTGGTTCTTTTAAACATTTAAAAACGATTAGAAATAAAAAAACACGTTCGAAAATTCGAAACCCGCTCTGGAACTAAAATTACAGAACAAAAAGGATAGTTCTGATTAGTTAGAACTCAATCTATACCAGTAAAGACAAAAGAAAACAGGTACTTTAAACCGGTAAAAATAATTATGATATAAATATTGTGGTAATTATGTAGAAACCGGCCGCAACTCCTATTTTGACCAAATTTGGTATACCAGGGTGTTTTGAGGCGCTGATCACGAATCTGAATTTTTAGTCGGAAACGTTTTGTTTCCGAGATATTTATTATCAAAGTTAACATTTGAACTAACCTTAGTTTTACCATATTTTCCCTCTTTTGCACACAATTTGTGATTTTAAGCTAAAGTAGCCCACAATATTTGATTTTTACCTTTTAGAACCCCGTTTATCTATGTATTTTACACATTTTATCAAATAAATTGAAAAGAGTCCCTTTAAAAACGTAGCAGGCCATGCACAAACTGTTTTTCGGCGCCTTCACCATCATTAAAAACGATTGAAGTAAAGCTACGCAATTTAATTTAAAAAAATGTAAAATACATAAAGAAATGGGGGTTTAAAAGGTGAAAATTAAATATTGTGTACCACTTCAACTTAAAGTTAAGAATTGTGTGCAACAAGAAGGGGAAATATAGTGAAAATGAGGTTAGTTCAAATACCAAATTTTATGATGGATATCTCGGAAATGAAACATTTCCGACTAAAAATTCTTTTAATTCGTGATGAGCGCCCTAAAAAACTAACCCCGTATACCAGGTTTGGTCAAAATTAGAGTTGCGGCTGGTTTCTACATAATTACCATTATTTCTAAACTTAAATCAGAATTGAATGTTTTATAAAGTCGCTAAGATCGATGAGAAAATAAAAAATTTGACCCACCTGAGAAAAAGCCGCTACCGATTTACTGTTAATATTTTAAAAACATTTAGTTGGAGATAAGTAAAAGAATTAGCAATATTTCTTTTATTTTTGTAACAAATGGAAACCGGTAACGCCATTGATCTTTCCAGAATTGAACGTAATAAGTTATGTAAAAATACTTTTTATGTTAAACGGTTTTTTTGTACTAAAAGATAAATAATAATTCGGTAAGACCTAGCTACTAGATCGCACCAATCTTCTCATCAATCTGAAGTATTGATTAGAAAAATAATAAAACCGTTGGGCGTAGCGTATCCAGAATAAATATTATGATAAAAATGTCAATTGCCCGACGATTTTATTATTTGTCTGATCAATACCCCAGATAAATAAGAAAATTGGTGCTATCCGGTAGCTAGGACTAATCGCATTATTTTCTAGCTTTTAGTACAGTAAAACCGTTTAACATAACAAGTTTTTTTTACATAATTCATTTTTAAGTTTTTAGTTTTGTTGTTAGTTGATACTTCTCATTTTATTAAGTTTATTTAATGCCTTACTATAACTAACCAGAACTCTCCAACGATTTTATATTAAAAATAATAAATATATAAAAAAATAAAATCTTGTGAAAAATATGTATGTTGCCATTTTGTAGCAAGGGCCAACTTAGAATTTATTTTTTTATAGTGAGCTCTATTCTATCAACCAAGCCCTTTCATTTGATACCCATATTGGGGTAATTGTGGAAAAAAATATGTAATCCGCCATTTTGTGTCGGCGGGCATCTTTGATTTTAATTTTTTCATAGTAAATTTTATTTTACCAATCAAGCCCTTTCATTTGATACCCATATTGAGAAAGTTGTGAAAAAAAATGTTATCCGCCATTTTGTTGGCTGCGGTCATCCTAGATTTTATTTTTGTTTTTAATGTGGGTTCTATTTTACTAATTAAGCCCTTTAATTTGATACCAAATATTGAGGTTGTAGTAAAGTAATGTGTAATCCGCCATTTTGTATCGGCGACCATGGATTGGATTTACAATTACAAAAATATGTTATATTGTATTGTTATCAAGGTTAAGGAAGTGTACCAAATTTCAGATCGATCGGTCGTCAGGAAGGGGGTCAAATTTCAAATACTAGGTTTAACCCAAATATTAATTCCAAACAAATAAACAGGTCAATTTAAGTAAAACCGTTTAAAAACGATCCTTTCATTATCCTTAAAGTTGAAACAAACAAGACAGATAAGATAAAACCACACAATCCAGAACTTATCTGTGTAAACAGTGCTACCGATTTACTATTAATATCCTAAAATCTATTAGGTTAAGAGAAGTAATATATTTGACAAGATTTATTTTATTTTCGTAATAAATAAAAATGGGTAACGCCATTGATCTTTCCAGAACTAAGCGTAACAAATATTTTTAGAGTTTAAATAAACAAAACGACACAAGTCAGAACTTATCTTGGTAAAGAGTGCTACCGATTTACTATTAATATTTTAGAAACTATATAGTTTACAGAAGTAAAATAATATAAATAATAAACCCTATACGGTCCAACTGGACAGGCCCTAAACTTCCCACTTTGTTCGTTCTTTTATCCCTAGAGTTTCTAGAATGTGGAACCTGCTACCCGCGGAGGTCTTTCCTTCCCCCAAATCTTCAATTATTTAAGTCCCGTGTCAACAAACTCACTCTTACCTCGCTTAAGACACCCACGGTACGTTAGTATTTAGGCTTTTAGCCTTCGTGGTGTGTCCAAATATATAAAAACAAATTTCAAGTTTTTTTAAAATTTTCGTAACAAATGGAAATTGGTAACGCCATTGATTTTTCCAGAACTGAGCCTAACAAGGTTTAAGGAAAATATATGATAGAGACAAAAAACAACACCATAAATATCCACACTTATGCCTATCCGTATACCCAACGAGAGACAATACGTCGGCGATCAAAAAAGATTAAAAGCACGGCTTAAAAGCATACTTACCTAACGTAATTTAAAATTCTTTATGCAACCACCTAAACCAATTTTGTTTAGGGTTTGTATCCTAACCTTACAGGTGTCAAGCAGGCGCCTAACAGTTTTTTCAACGGTTTTTTTGTGATTTTACTCTGGTTTAACTGCTCTTTAACGATGGAAGTAATTTTGAATCCAAGGTTTTTAACTTTTAGCTTTTAACTCACTTGCCAATCAATCAAATTTCATGGTTATAAATCTTATTCTTGTCTAATTTTGATGTACCAAAGCCGGGATACGTTACCGATCGCGATACGGATTTGTGTGCCCTATTAATAAGTTTAATGTAACGGATTAAAACTAATATGTCGATTCGCAAGCGCGTTATTATACGGATGAGGATACGTGATGATTTTTTTAACTGCTTTTTTAATAAGCAAGATTTGTTTTATTGTCGTAACAAATAGAAGTGGTAACGCCATTGA
Organism: Listronotus bonariensis; assembly: GCA_014170235.1. Lineage (NCBI taxonomy): Eukaryota > Metazoa > Arthropoda > Insecta > Coleoptera > Curculionidae > Listronotus > Listronotus bonariensis. Next base: position 197,976 of record JACEGR010000374.1, on the reverse strand, counting down.
TCTCTTTAGAACTGAGCGTAACAAACGATTCTTCCAGTATTCTTAAAGTTCAAACAAACAAGACAGATAAAACAGACACAGGTCAGAGCTTATCTTGGCAAACAGTGCTGCGTGACATGAATGGTTGTCTTAGTCCTGGCTTGTTTTTATATGCATGGCCCGATTTCTCCTGCTTAATTGTTGAGTAAAGTATATTTAATTTGGGGACACAAAATAGGGGCGAGTTTGTATAGTTGCTGACTTGACTTAGGAAATAATAAAACAAAGTTCGTCAAGAGTTGTTAATTGGGTACTGGGTCAAAGATGCCTAAATTTTAATCTGGTAAATTAGGAATACGATAATAAAGACGAACGAGAATTGTTATTTTAAATAAAAATAGGCCCTTAAAATGCATTTATGTTTTAAACCGCTATATTTTAAATTAAATCAAGGACCAGAGTATTCCTAATTACTATACAGGGTTTAATTAAATTGATGGCCTCAAATACAGGGTATGATTCCCTAGCTTATTTTAGTAAGAAAAATTTATAAAAATATATGTCCTAGACCTCTTAGCTTTTGAGATACAGAGTGTTAAAATTAAAAAAATAATAACATTTTTTTAAATATCCCAAATATTCTTTACCTAATTTTGTTTTAATTTGGCAATAACATTAATGACACTAAGGGGCACTCCAGTGGCGTCTCGAAAGGCGACTGAAGAAATATTTTCCACAAAAAACGGCGCGCCACTGACTCTGTAAATGTGTGTAAAATTTTTGTGTTTTCAAACAAAAATACTGCTTTTATGTTTCTTAATTTTGTTTTGTTTAAGAGCAAGAAAATAAAATTCACTTAATTGCATATTTTTAGACCATAAAAGAAGCATTAGGTTTCATAATTTTTAATTAGCAATTATGTAAAAAAGTAATAAACACATTTTAATATAAGGTTTATATCCAGTATAACAGTTTTTACCAAAATAAGTGTTATCGAAATTTTCTGTTTTATTTTTCTAAATTCTAACACCCTGTATCTCAAAAGTTAAGAAATCATACTCTATATTTTCAGCCATTATTTAAATTAGACCCTGGATATGCATTATTTTTTAAAATATTATAAAGAAATGATAAATAAAGAGAAGTATTTCCCAATTTTTTTATAACCGAGATACATTTTAAGCCTTTTAAGTTTTTATATACATGGTTTCCCAACTCCATTTATATATACGTAATACCTTCATCTCTATAGAAGAAACAAAAAAAATTAAATTAAAAATTTTTGTTTTAAAAACACTTATTTTCTTGACAGGGTAAGTATACAGGATGTCTTAAAACCAAACTTTTTTTAATGGAACGCCTTGTACATTTTGCCAAATTTTAACTATTCATTTTATTCCACATAAAAAAACTAAAGTACTAAAAGTACATTAGGTATACATCAATTATTGCTGGTTTGTGGAATAATATCTAATTATTTTAATATATATTTTTAACTGTAAGTAAGTAAACTTAAAGAAAAGAAGTTTATTAAATTAGCTTTTATTGTAAAAAGTACTAAAATATAAATAGCCTAAATATAAAAAGAAACAATTAAACCGACTTTAAAAAGATAAACAAAACTTACTAAAAATTTTAAATTAATGAAATAAAAAAAATAAAAATGAAGTCGGGTAATATCATATAGTATTAAAGTATAAAAACCTCTATGTATTTAGTTATTACCATTTAGTAGTTTAGCAGAATGTTATTACTCGACGTTAGTTTTTTATTCATTATTTTAATATTTGTGGTGAGTTTTATTTTTCTGTTTGAAGTCGGTTTAATTTTTTTCTTATTTTTATCTACTCTTATTAGTTTTTCATTATTAACATTTAACTGGTGACCATCCACTACAAGAACAGTACTACCCTTTTGTCACGTAAACTCCTCGCATAAACAGCAATGCTACCAATAATAGGTATAAGTTGGGAAAGAAAGAAATATTTCTACATTCACACCTTAATTCTTCAAACATTCAGCAGAGGTAGCATATATATACTAGAGGCAGCTTTGTCTAAGAAATAAGTCTAGTAGCTTTATCTTTGGCTATCCGAACTGGGTTTTCTTATGGGACCACCGCGGAATCGGTGAACATACATAAAAAGAAACATAGGTGTCGAACATACCGTGCCTTGTCTTAAGTCAGCCCCATCCTAGCTTTTGAATGGATTGAAATTTTTTCATAAAAATTTGAGAAGTTTAGTAGGACAACATAATAACATAAACCAAATTTTAGGCAAAAATGACAGATATAAATGTCAAACTGTGAGTGGTGCAGCAATTTTGAAAAAAATAAATAAATGGAACGGGGTTTTTTGTTGCACATCATTTTAAAGCTCCTGACGAGTTCTTTATAACCACAGAATATAAAATAAATACCTTTTCCTACCACAAAATGGCGTAATTTTGAAAACTCCAAAACTAATAACGTTAGATATACCTATTGAAGTATTTCCTTAAATTTCTTTTAGATACCTTCTTAATGATAATATAATATACAGGGTGTACCATTAAAAACTATATATTTTTTGTCCTACCCTGTATATTATTACCAATATTACCAATAAATTAAATTTTTAAAAGAGCTTTAAGAAAATACCACATTAGGGCCGGGTTTATAAATCAATATTTAATTTTAGTATTAGTAATGGCATTAGTCACAATATTCAAGAACATACATTTAAATTAAAGTGTTTATAAATCAAATTTAATTTTCTGGTCCTAAAAATCGCCCTTGAAATTCTCTAAAATGCAAAACTTAAGACTAAAATAGGGAAAATATTAATTGCTTATGTGCAATAAAAGTTAAAACCGGTAACTCGTTTTTATTCAAGTTTTATTACTTATTTTTTTTTAATGTAGCTAATTATTGCCACCAAACAATTGCGTAAATTTAGGTTAGGTTAATACTAATACTAATACTAATACTGATATTAAATTCTGAATTATAAACTCGGCCTAAGTGTATCTAACTCTATTAGATTCAGAAATATGGCATCTAAATGATTTATTTAGGTAATTTTTAAAGTACCGCCATTTTGTAGTAGGTGATAGGTATTAACTTTATATGTGCCACAAGACCCCCTTTCCATTTATTGTTTTTATTTAATAACGCCCAGCTGTCAGTTTAACATTTATATCTGTTATTTCATGTTTAAAATTTGGTCTAATTAAGATCCTCAAATTTTTATGAAAAAATACCAAACAATTTGAAAGTTAGGAGGCGGGCCTGAATTTAGACAAGCACTGTATACCCTTCTCCTTTTTTTAAATCGGTTAAAAAAATGGATTAACCCATAAACTACTGCAATAATATTATTATTACACAGTACGTAGTGCATAGTTAATAATTTTGTATCGTATTTGTCCGGCCACAGCCCCCGGCTCTGCTTAGTATAATACCGCACGCAGCGTGAATATGTTCCAGTGATTTACGTTCCGAGCCATTGTGCCCCGCAATTACATACACGAAGACGCCGTTTGCGAGCCCGGAACACCCGCGGGCCATCGAGGCGTCTCCATGACGGACCCTAGCGCGTCGACAGAATTGGCCGTGGTTATGTAGTTATGCTTGTAAAGCAGCGGGGATATCTTGTCGGATATGCCTCATAATATGGCCAAATATGATTTACAAGTTCATATTTTATCCTTTGTAACATAAAATTTAGATCGTTCTTTTTTGCGGTTGGTATGAACCACAGTAGACACATTATTTGCAAAAGTGTTCTTTTAGGTCTGTTTCAAATAAATTCCAAATTTAGGTTTAGGTTAAAATACATTCCCTTTAAATAAGGATTATTATCGACTAACTATGGTATTTGACGCATATGAAAGGGATAATAACCAAATGATGTCAAGTATTTCATACGTCCTTCTTGTCAAAGTGTCATAAAATATAGTACGTATTATTTTCTGCTTAATAAGTTTCGGCAAGCGAGCGTTTTACAGTGAAAACTAGAATAATTGTCTTTAGCTGAACATATGACTGTTTTTTGCATTTTATACTAAAACTGTTTTTTTCTAACCAGTTTTTATAGGTTTTTTTATTTTGAGTTAATTTATTTTAAAAATAATAATTGCTTTTTAATTGTAAAAGCAAAGACTGCATCTTGTGTGGGACTATTTGTATATTTATAGACAGTGATCAATCAATAGTCCTTCCTGGCCTTATTAAAGCACGTTTTAAAAGTTCAGTCTAGTTTTCTCAAAGAATCAAGGTGACCTAGTACGTCGACAGAATTGGCCGTGGTTCGTGGTTATGTAGTTATGCTTGTAAAGCAGCGGCAATATCTTATCAAATATGCTTCATAATATGGCCAAAGATGATTCACAAGTTTATATTTTATCGTTTTTTTTCGCGGTTAATATAAACCCCAGGGCTAAACATAATTTGAAAAAGATATTTTTATGCCGTTTTAAAATCAAAACCCTTAAGGCAAGAATTATACAGGATGTCTTTAAAAGATCTGTACAAAATGCTACAATAAACTCCTTGGACCAGAATAAAACGATTGAACATAATTAGTCAAAATGTTTATTGTTTGCGAAGATACAGGGTGTCAAAGTTTTTATTTTATTTTAGGTATTTATAACATTTCATTGAAGATTTCACACTACTATTTTTTGACCAATTAAATGTTCAATTTTAATTATGCTTTACCATAAGCAGTATATTTCCTTATTTTTTTCTGCTGGGTACGCTGAAGCAACTTATAGTGAACATTTTTTGACATATTTATGGAATTGTTTTTTACCTAATTGAAAAGAATGTCTTTTTACACTGGTTGTAGTATCTTAGAGTTACCCTAATATAAAAGTATAAATGGTTTTAGGTCCTAAAAGATCTATACAGCTACAGTTAGTAAAATACCTATATCTTAAGACTGTATTATTAGAAGTAACTAAAGAGCAAACAAAAGCTACGTATATTTTCAAAATATACTTTTTAACCATCTGTATATATGTATATAAATATTTAATACAATATAAAAGAATAAACATTGTTAAACTCTAAATTTATACATGTATATGTGTAACTACAATTTGTACAATGAAAAATATTCCTTCTTTGTTACATTTTCAAAGCTCGTGTCAAAGGCACAAACATATCATTTAAAGAATATTCTTTGAAATCCATCTTGTGTGAAATTTTCTTATCGACCACACGTGACTAAATTATTTCAGTATTTTTTTGTCATGAACATATTAGGAAAATATCTAAAGCTGCAGTGTCCATGGTTTAAAAAAATTGGTATAATTTAAGCACTAGTGGTACTACAAGTGAAAATTATATTTATATTTTCTAGTAAAGACACTTTGTTTTTACAGACGTTTTGTACTATTTAACTAAAAATATACATTCAATTCCATTTCATTTTTAGTGAAGTGCTGGATGAACCATCTATTAGTTGTTCTTCCAATTGGACAAATTAATATTTTCTTCTGCAAAAAGTATCGTTGAAAATTCGGACTCAGGTTTTCTAAATGGCTTTCCATGGTTTTTAATTTTACATCAATTTTATGATTCCCTTCTAGTGAAAAATCTTAAATACTTCTACATAATGCGGGAAACGTATCAAAGCAGTTTTTACTCAAATCAAATTACATTAAAGTTTTTTTCCTAAAGTTAAAGATTAAGACTTTTAAGTTTTTCAAAGATATTTACCAAATAAAAAGCTTCATTAAAAATAACTTGTCGCAAATCTCTGCCGGACACTTATGACTTTCTTCCTTCAAAAATACCGCTATTTCACTTGTCAGTTCGTAGATACGCTTAACAACCTTACCACGTGATAACCATCTAGGTGATGAAACAATAAATATTTATGTTTGGTTCCCATATCTGTACCAAACAATATAACACTATCCAGAACTAACCAGAGCTTAGAGACTTGGACGCTAAAGCATTCCGATGAATCATGCAATGTGCTCAAATAATATCTGAGGATTCCTTCTTCGCAAGTGCTTGCAAACTATTGTTTTTACTAGACATGGCTTGGGCTCAATCAGTGCAAATCCCAACAAAAATTTTCCATTGCAAATTAGCCACAATGATAGCATTATTTCTGACCCTGAGTAATTCGTTGGCTGTAGTTCTTTTTTCTGTAGTGTATTCTTACAGAATCTTATGTAACAAATTAAATGGGATTTATTATTGGAGTCTTTATTAAGTTGAAAAAATCCAATTAGCTAAGATTCACAAAAGCTACACCTGTAAACGATCTTCTCTATTTATAGCCGCGCATCTTGCATTGAGACAATACGATGACGTTCGACATCCTCCGCGAAATATCGTTCTCAGCTTCAAGCACATATGACAGCTGGATATAAAGTGTTGCCTAGTCTAATTTAATTCCCAAGTTGAATGTTTAATTCCCGCAATACAACAGAAGGCGTAAAATTGTTTAAAATAAAATGGAAGGCGTTAAGTATGAGAGTTTGAGAACCGCTGACTTAAATTGTGGGTTTTTGTAGAAAGAATCAGAATTTATTTTATTTTTAAAGTTTATATTTTTTTGTTTTCTATCTTACTTTCTTTTTAACCATAGTAAGTTTCCTACAAAAATCTCACTGGACCATACAAAGATAAAATTTGTTCCTGAAAAGACTTTATATATAAAAGTATAATTTAATTTTACAGACTTTTAGTCTTCATTACCTCCACAAAACTTTTCGTAACGTAATTTTAGTCTCGATAAATAACCTGTTTTCCCAGCTATAAAAGTAGCGCAAATTTCCCGGTGCACCTACATGCAATACCGGCGACTAAAAAGCGAAATGCTTCCACGAACCGTAACATAAAGCTTTTCTGCGGAAAAATTAGCTTTAGGTACACAATCCCTACATTATTTTCAGGTACAAGCAACGAAATACGTCAGAATTATATGCCGAGGAAAATGGATTAGCACGAAAATGCACGGAAACGAACACAGTTTCTTATTTAAGAAAATTTACATTTCGCTATTTGATTTAAATAATCTATATATTCAGAATGTAAAGCAATTTACATGTGAAATCTGCTAGCGACTTAACCAATTTTACGTTTTTTACGTGCAACCACATTCTGGGTTAGTAAAAGTACCGCAACTCCTAAATATCTTTAAAACCGCTAGAGCTCTGTTTACTAAATTTGGTATTTGGGGGTATTTAGGCATGCCTAATTAATCAGTGATATTAGCATCGTTACCAAATTTAAATGAAAATGCAATGTTCTTATATCTCTGTAACTGGTAAAGATTTAATTTAAAAAAATTTAAAATCTTACCAAGGTTTGCACGCTCCTTTTATTGCAATTAAAATTATTAATTTAATTAATTATTAAGTTTATTTAAAATACGGAAAATATTACATGTTGCGCCAAACTGGAAAATCTGGCAACAATGTTTAACTATATTTGCACTGGAACCGATAAATACCGATATTTGTAAACGCAGCTTGGCGGTTTTGGAGGTAAATACCTTCAAAACCGCTGAGCGCATTTGAACTTCTTTTTACCAATAAAAGAGACTTTTAAAAATTTGTAGACCTATTAAATTTGGCCTGCGCAATTAATTGCAATGAATATGAGTGAGCTATTCCATTAAAAAAATAAAAATGCATGTAGCACAAAATTGGAAATTCTGACAATGGTACCTGATAGCACTGTTGAATGAGTCATGTCCTATACATTCCACTTGCAAAATTTAGAAAATGTCTCTTAGCGGTTTTAAAAATATTTAATAGTTGCAATATTTTTTACTCAGTACATTAATATGTATATAAAAATTTACTTGTGTTTAAAAATGTATGATCAAGGGGGAAACCACCTTCTAATTTTTAAAAATATTTCCTGTTCGGAAAGTGTAAAGGCCGATTCTCACTTCACCTCCCTTTTACCTTTCGTATCTGTGACGTTCTGTTTACATAAAATAATATTAAATATAAATTATACGAAAATTACGAAATGTTTTAAAGAAAATCTAAAAGCAGATTCTACCTATAAATATATAAAGAAAAGGTCATACATACATGGGTCCGTAAATTTTCCGTTCTCAAGATACAGGGTGTTAAACTTTTAAAAAGTAAAGAATTCGAAAACACTTATTTTAGTAAAAATTGTTCGAATGATTAAAAACTTTATTTAAATAAGCATTTATTGTTGTTGTTACATAATTTGCTTATAAAAAAATTATAAAACCTAAACTTGAAAAGAAAAGTTTTTATTGCTTTTATGGTCAAAAAAATAAATAAATAAAATGTGTAATTAAGTTAAGTTTCTTTTTTTTACAATAAATACACAAAATTCCTAAGGGACATAAAAATTGATTTACATTTTCCCAAACTAAAGAAAGCATAAAATTTTTACACCTATTTATACACTCAGTGGCGTACGTAGTTGCTGAAATAAGCTTTAAATTTATATCAGCAGTGTCAAATAACTCAAATATATAGCAACGTACATAAAAAATGATATTTAACGAATTTTTCATTTGTCTGTTTTTTTTTCTGTTTAAATTATCGGTGTTGCTACAAAGAAGTAAATATTTTAAAAACAAAAAATGTCCGAAACAGATGTTATATGTATGTATTTGGCGTTTACTAAAATGTTAAAGTAAAAGTCCGATACGTGTATTAATTATGCCTTATACATGAATTAAATCGACAGAAGAATCACTGTATATTATACAGTGTGGGTTAAATTAAACTTGCATACATTTTAACTAATAATAACTTTTTATCTGTTGCGCGTATCTCTTTATTGTCACAGAGCTAAAGGTAGATATGTTTTCTCTAGGTTTGTCAATTTTGGTCAAATAGATTGATTCAGGACTGACTTACGGGACTTTTTCTAAAATGATGCATTTACCTTCGCTGCAAAAGAAATTGAATTTATTTAGAATTAGGCTAATACGTTTAATTTTAATTAATATACTAGTAAGTTGTGTCAGCATCTAACTCAGGAACCACGGTAACCTTACATTTTTGATTTTCAAAGCACATTAAAAAAAAGCTTCACGTTAAAATCGAGAGAAATGCATGCTTTTGGGATGCATCATTTATTAAAAATAATCGTAATTCCTAAATTTTCTAAATATTGACAGATTCGCATTTACTAAATTATTTCTCATAGTCTGTCTACAAGAAAGACGTATTAGCTTAATTTTAGGTGAATCCGATTTCTTTTGCAACGAGGTTAAATGCGTCATTTTGGAAAAAGTCCGGTCGTAACTAAATCTATTTGACGAAAATTGGCAAATCTATGGAAAACATTTACCTATTAGCCCTGTAAAAATAAAAAAGATAGGCGCAACAGATAAAAAGTTATTGTTACTTAAAAAGTGTGCAAGTTTAATTTGGTCCACCCTGTATATGTATACGTTTAAAAAGACTTTTCCTCCAACCTCGCTACTTTTTTATCTTTATTTTAGGAAGATACGTGTAACCAATAATTAGCGACACATTACGAAACTTGATCAATAAAAAATATATATCACTCTTTCAAAAAAACATACCAAAGTTAACTTATATTCGTGTGAAATGTTAAGCCAATTTTATTTAAATACTAACGCAGCTGACACTAAAGATATAATTTTAAAAATTACCAGTGTTAAATACTTTTTATCGTGCCACTTACATGTGTCAAAACTTTGTTGAACAGTTAAATAACAACCTTTAATAAAACTTTTACTTGTTTCTGCTTATAAACAGCAATCAAAACTCTTTATAAATCTTTAACAATATTTAACCACTAACTTACGAATACTTGGTTAAGGGAAGTGTTAAGTGTCTTTTAATGGGTTGAAGCAATATTTTATTTCTAGAAAGGTACTTTTGTTGTTAATATTTTTAAATTTAGTATATAAAAATAAAGGTTGTTTTTAATAAAAATTTAAAGATTATTATCGGATGTATCCGTATTGTGATAAAATAAAAATAAAGAGCCTATTCATAAGATATTTTTATATAAAAATAAGAATATATAAATATGGGTTCGCAATTTTTTTATTTTGGTTAGTTTGTTCTAGATAGTACAAAACTCGCAATATGAAATTGACAAAGTTATATAAAAAAAATAGGTTAATCAGTAATTATTAAATATTTTTTTAACCAGAAATGAAATAAAAAAATAAAAAATAAAAGGAAAAAAGAAGTTTTTATTTTTACTTTAAAAAAATATTTAATTATAATAATACCTGTTAAGACATTTTTTATAAATTTAACAGCTAAATTTAAATATGTTTTACGGATAATAAAATAGACAAGTTTCACAATATGTTATTGTACGATTCGCAAATAAATTATTGATTTCGTTGGAAATATTTTAAGAAAAAAAATATACTCTTTTGAATGTTAAAAATTAAATATGCTAACTGCAATGTAATTAACGCATTGGTAACAAGTGGATTATAAAACAAAGTATTTAATGGAATATTATAATCTAATGGAATATTGGACATGGGTTTATTATTGTCTAAAAGGAAACATCTGGCAAAAACTACGATGTATTGTTATGATACTAAAAAAGAAAACTCAAAAACGTGTAAATACATTTAAGTTAGTCGAAATTTAAGATTTTTGAATTTTTCTATAATAATAACTATACTATATACCTATTTAAACTGAACTGAAGTGTCCTATTTAAATTAAATTGTGCGTGGTTGATCGTTGTATACAAAATTCTTGATCTTGACCGAATGGTAAGCCATCCGAGACCTGAGCGCCTAGTTATTAAACATTTACCTAAAGAACAACCAATTTTTACCTTGCTCTCGTATTATTATTTATTTTGATTCTTTGGGTCTCTAATAAATTTGATATTTTTTCTCACTTGCTTTTCATTAAAATAAAATACCGGTATAATTTTTAAATTATTATTGTGATCCATAATTAAGAAAATTTCCGGTATAATATAATCCCCGAGAGGATTAAAATGACAATGAACACCTTACAAAGAACGCCTCAAGAATAATCCAAAAATGTATCACGGAAGAAATAAGCAAACAACAACTTCGACGTTAATTTCAAGCTTAACAAAATTAATTTATATTGTTTAGTCTCCGTATACAGGGTTGCCAGTTTGGTTATCTCATACTTCTAGGGGTTAAAATAAATGGAGTAATATAAATAATTAAACTTTATCATTACCAAGAAATTATGCTCTTAGAAAAATATTCTTAATGTACATTTTAGGTAAATATTAGTATATTATAGGACGAGCACGAAATGTTACTCATTTCTTACTGTAACTTATACGAGAGGAAAATAAGTATTCCGTGAGAGTTGCATACTATACTTTTTCTACTATTGATATATCGCTATATTATATGCCTACAGCTTTAAGTTAATTTTACGTAGCTAGATGATATTTTTATACTTATATGTGACTAAAAATAATGACCTTGACTAAAGAGTCACATTAGAAAAAGGAGTTGCCGAGAACATATACAAATTATCATATTAATAATAATATCAATTATGCACATTTAAAGCACCTTATGTCGGCCGTGGGTAATGGCTGTGGGCAATAAGCCATACTACTTGTTTAAAGTTACATTAATTATGTATAAATTTTTTACCAACCGTAGAAAAACATATTTTCGGAAGAATCTTGGTGGTTGTTGTACTCGAGAACTTCTGCATCGTCCGGAAATGTTGTGCTACAACCAAAAATTTACTATAAAATAATAAATAATTACCATTAATTAAAGAATCCGCCGAACCAATACAAACATATCTTCGACATTACTTGAAGTACTATTTAATTATTAATACCAAGCAACAATCCAACGGTATCTCTAATGTCACAGATATTGTTTAGTTAAGAAGGTAACGCGATATTCCTAAAAGCTAAGCGAAATTATCCATAAGATTAAATTCGCTTGGGATACGCAAAGCAGTGAATTAGACTATTAGAATGCCAGACTTTACACTATCTAAAATGCTTGAATTTAAATTTTAGTACAGCTTAAAAGTTTGTTTTATTTTTGCATCAGCCAACGAAAAATATTTTGTTTTTTTTTATTATTTGGAAAACATTTTTTTTATGTAGAATCTTATCACAAATTCTTTGGGTAGTTATTTTAAAATACAGTTTAGTATGATATTTTTAAAACCTTTCTAGACCCACGCAGAAATTTCTTAAAATGTGGTAGTTTCTAAATAAGCATACCAAAAAAGCAACCCTTAAAATAAAATCATAAGACTCCTATGTGCTTTCACAGTAAAACTATGCATTCTACCCAAAACCAGGACCCTGGAATAACAGACTTTACACCACCTATAATGCTTGAACTTAACTAAGCTACACACAGAAAAAAATATCTTGTTTGCAAGGTTTTAAAAGTATGCTTTCTTTCTTCCTCTTAAGCAAAATTAATATTTTTTGACATACCTCGTATACCCCTGCAAAAAATTAATACTTGATAATTGCATTTTAGGTTTTAGACCATGCAGAATTTTTTATAAGGAATACCTTTTTTCGTAAAATTATTAATAAAAAAGTTTTCCACATAGTGCGAATTTAAGTAGACACTCTGTATGCTATGAAAATGACGAAAGCTATGTTTCATTGGAAGCACTGACAAACTATCAGCTTTTACAAAATGACCAAGGTCTGCCACTCACGGTCTCTTACTCTATTAGTTATGGAAGAAGAGCAATTAAAAAAAAAAACGGTTTCTTTAAAATATTTAGTAAGTCAGGATTTTTATTTCGAAAAAATAAAAAGTGATTTAAGCTAGGCTCTAAAAACTAAAATTATTTTTCCGTTTAACCATCTCTGTAACTGCAGCGGTTATCCGGTGATGGCCTAGTGTGTAAGGCACTAAGTTGTTGAGCGCACGACGGATGTGAGGTGGGTTCGAATCCTGCTGAGGCCAAATACTTATTTATAAGTTAGTCGAAAATTTAGTGGTTAGCTCAACACCAGAAGGACAAAGTGCAAAATGTATCGACGCTAAAGGCCCTCTAAGGACCAGGGCGCTGGAACACAGTTTGCCGTCCTGCGCAACCGTAGACATGCGGACCCCACTAGTTGGTAGGTTCAGTAGTGCCTTCTGGGTCGGGACGAGGTCTTAAGTTGTCGCTCATAGGACCGTGGCTCGGAACCCCCGTTCCGTCTGGCTGACATCACAGACGTAACAATAAGCCGAGCGGCTTCAGTGCATGTGGTATCCCGGCCCTATTCTAAGGCCTAACTGTAGAGGTTTCTAAAATCTCTGTACTAAACATTGAAAAAACTCACCCTGTATGTATACGTCGTGCCACATTAAAACTTTTAATGCGAAATTTTTGCCAAGGTGTGAAAAGAAGATGGTCCCAAGCCACAACAAAGCGAAACCGATTAGTCATCTTATTCGGAATGATTCCATATTCTTTGTCTGATGTTTACCTGCTGGTATTCAACACAATAAAAGTATATTTAAACGTATCGACCTGGCACGATTTAAGTAAAGGAAAACACGACACAAATATGTGACCTTTAGTTTATTTAAATAAACCATTGTGAGCTCGAGTCCAAACAGAGACGCATAAAAGTTGTAAAACTGCATTTTCCAGTATCTGTGGGACTTTAAATACGGAAAATTCGGTTAGACAAAACACTACGATAAAGTATCTTTAATATTTGAGAGGATTCGAAATAGAATTTCTAAAAACGAAAACTTTTCTGTTATTTCAACTTTAAATTACTTGCGAGTATTGTGCTGCACTTTAGTTTAAACCATCGATCTGTTTGGTTGGGCGGAGCATGGGTATACTGAAAGTATTTCTTTTTACTTACAATGTAGAACAAGAAATAGGGGAGTATACAGGATATCCTAGAATATGTGACCACTTCCCCGGATTGATAACAGAACACATGAAAATAAAATGACAAGTTTCTGTAACTCTTTTTTTTAACACTGTAGTGGTAATTGTTTTAACACCCTGTACAACAGAGATATGAATATAGAATTTTTAGAGGGCCTAAATCCTAAGCTAAAAAAACAAGGTTCAGGCAGTAAGTATTCAGGAATAATAGATAGTGCTTGACAAGGTGTCCGCTAATTAATGGTACACAGAGAACCAACAACGCAAAATAAATAAACCAAACATACCCAAATGTGTGTTTAAATTCAATAGTTTATAATAGGGCGGGTACAGGGTGTCAACTAAGATTTTTTTTTAAATTTATGTCGATAAGGTATAATACGTTTTGAATCTTTTAATAAAACTCGGTAACTAAAAGGTTTATGGCATAAACTTTTTAGATCCGATATTAACTTTTTAGTACACAGTTGAGGGCGCTACCTCAACACTGCTTTAAATTGATTTTAAACCTTGTAATTTTTGTGCTACTTTGTATGTAACATTTAAATGTTTCTCCCATAGTTTCTACATGAAAAAATACTTTTTAAGAATTGCTCTGAGCAACCGTGTTTGAAATATTTGCGTTAAAATTGTTTAGTGCAACCAAAAAATGGTTCAAAAATATTTGTTTTATGTTGATACCCTATATCTTCCTTATTATCAACTTTTGGAAATAGGTATGTTTGGTAAATGGAAATATTTTTTAATAAGGCATCTGTGGTGTCTTTGTTCACCTTAAGTGAGCCGAAACCCTATATATTTTAAGGTGTAAGTCGTTTTAGTTGAAATACGCAGTATTATATTTCATTTATTATTTATTTATTTTTATTAACTCCAAGATTTATAACAATTTGAATTTAATTTAAACTACGTCAAAAAACAATGGCAGGGGAGTCCACGATCCTTAATGGAGATTTACTTGAGCGTCATAGAGACCTGCAAAACTTAGATGATAAGAAAAAAAAGTGTTATAGAATGTATACCTTTTCATCAGTGGGGAAGCAGCAATAGAATATAGATCCTTTAATTTGTCAAAAAATACTGATATTATTTCGGCTTGTAAAAATCATAAGGATCGTATCGGAATATTACAAAAACTAATATATTTTTGTTACCCTTAATTTATTTTTATTAAAATAATAAAAATAGTCACGCTCGAGAATGTCGAAATGACGTTTTTTTACAACTTTGCAGCTCTCCGCTTTCTTTACGTCACATTCAAATTGTCAGATTAGTGGAATATTTTTGTTTTTTTACGATAGGTCGTGTATACGGGGCTTATATTTAGTGGACGTACTTAACCGGGTACAAGGTATTCTCCGGTATATTAAAATCTACCGCGCTGTAGTAAATCCCGAAATCCCCCTCTTGGGCTCCCCTGCCAATAGGATATTTGGGCTGAATTTTCTCATAAAATTCTTAACCAATTTTAAAAAATTCAAAACTTTTAAGAAATAATTTAAAACCCTATAATGTAACTTTTTGACGTTTGTGTTAGTCGAGGGAGGACAACTAACTTTAAACAATTAAATTTTAAAATAAAACTGTGTCCTAAAAATAAAAATTAAAATGTTTTTGAATTCTTTTATAGGTGTATAAATATCGGAATTATAAGGTGTTAGTCATTTAAATTGAAATGCACTTCATTAAAATCCATTTTTATTAAATCCAAGATCTTAAACAATTTAAATTAAATTCAAAATCCGTCATAAAACAAGGAAAATAAAGGTTATAATTGTGCTTGATGACATCAGTTAATTTAAGTATATAACAAAATTTTAGATGGCATGATAAACACACCAAAAACTTTATGATAAAATGTCTTAGACAAAGTGATGCCTCTGCAGCAGACAGGGCGATAAAAGGAGCCCATTAAAAGCTGTGAGTTATGTTGACCATCTTAATGTAACAAAACAGAGAATACGGAATTAGCATATTGTACTGTATAAACAATGTAAACTTGTTAGGGTGTAGCTGTAGCAAGAAAATGGCGATTACTTGGACCTTCTTTGCATAATAATTTATAGCGAGTAATATATTTTAGCACCCGAAATGTTAATTTGAGACTAGGGAAATTACGCATACTTTTGAGTAAGTAATGCGTCCTAATTTTTCAGTGTTATTATTATTTATGAAAATATGGCAGCGGTTCTCAAACTGTGGGACGCACCCCAAGGAGGGGATGTTAAAGTTGGTAATGAGGGCGCAATAAATTTAAAAACAAAATTATTTTAACCAATTTACAAAAAAATTCTTGTCAAATATTGAACTACAAACTTTTTCTAAACCTAACATATTTTAGCTTCTCTTAGAATCCAAGCACTAATGGCTGACATGCGCTTGCTTTGTGGCACACAATCTCTGTAAGTTGGGTTCCACATTGGAAATGGCGACTCTGAGTTTTTTTTTTAGTTAAATTTTAGTTCGATATTTAGATTTCAGGTAAGCAACAGCAGAAAATCCGGTCTTACAAAGATAGGACGTAGAGAAAAGTAACAAAATCCGTATTGCTTTGGCTTTTATTACTTAGAAGTCATTTGAAAGTTCGATCCAGAAATTTGTAAAAGATGTGGTATTAAAATCTATTTTCAGTGAAGTGCTGGACAAAACGTCTATTGGTTGTTCTTTTTCTTCCAGTGATAGGCTAATAGGTTTACTGTCAAATGGATAACAAACCCAATTCCAATTGGACAAATTGATAATTCCAATTGGACAAATTGATATCTTTTTCTGCAAAAAATATCGTCGGAAATTTGTACTCAGGTTCCATATAAGCATTTTTTTACACAAAGATTCAGTCTTTTCACTTAAATCAAATACATTAAAGTTTTTTTATCCTGAAGTTGAAGATTAAGAGTATTAAGTTTTTTAAAGCTATCTATCAAATAAGAAAGCTTTATTAAAAATAACTTGTCGCAAAATTCTGCCGAATGCTTATGACCTTTTTCTTTCAAAAATATTACTATTTCAATTGTCAGTTCGTAAATACGCTTGACAACCTTACCACTTGATAACCATTGGTATGAATAATAAAACAATAATGATTTATGTTTAGCTTACATATCTCATATCATTAATTTTAATGGCCTAGTTTTTATGTAGTAAACTACTTCAATAACTACTTCCAAAACAATATTTAGACCAGGGCTTAGAGACTTGGACGCCAAAGTTTCCTGATGAATCATGCAATGTGTCCAAATAATATTTGAGAATTCCTTCTTTCCAAGCGCTTGTATTTGGCAAACATGGCTTGGGCTTCATCAGTGCAAATCCCAACACAATTTTTCCATTGCAAATTCGCAGCAATAATAGTATTATTTGTAATCCTGAATAATTCGTTGGCTATAGTTCTGTGTGCAAAACAGTAATTCTTAACATATTGTGATACTCTTACAGAATCTTATGTGACAAATTAAATGGGATTTATTATTGGAGTCAGTTGGTTTATTAAGTTAAAGAGCAAGTAGTTTTTCAATTAGCTAAGATTCAAGCTGCTCCTGAATATCAGCAGATAAATCTGAAATTCTTCGACAGATCGTATTATTTGTTTAGCATCGCTTTCA
This sequence comes from Listronotus bonariensis, assembly GCA_014170235.1. Taxonomy (NCBI): domain Eukaryota; kingdom Metazoa; phylum Arthropoda; class Insecta; order Coleoptera; family Curculionidae; genus Listronotus; species Listronotus bonariensis. The sequence goes on along the minus strand of JACEGR010000374.1, from coordinate 180,565 downwards.
CCAAACAATAGTCCTACAATGTCCTTGGTAGCTTTGCTATAGTGTGTGGTTTTTACATTTAGCTACTTTGTAAACCACTTTGTATGATGCTAGCAAAGCTTTCTTGTCAACGCGAGCGTGCGACATCAGTTAGGTTAAGTGCATAACAAAATTTTAGATGGCATAATAAACACACCAAAAACTTTATGATAAAATGTCTTAGACAAAGTGATGCTTTTTGCATAACAATTTATAGCGAGTAATATATTTTAGCACCCGAAATGTTAATTTCAGACTAGGAAAATTACGCATACTTTTGAGTAAGTAATGCGTCCTAATTTTTAGTCTTATTATTATTTATCGAAATATAGCAGCGGTTCTTAAACTGCGGGGCGCGTCCCTACGAGGGGTTTAAAAATAAACTGTGAGGCGCGCATTCTAGGGGAGGGGGTATTAGGTTGGCTAGGGAGGGAGCAATAAATTTAAAAATAAAATTATTAAAACCGATTTATTTAATTTTTTTGTCAGATTTACGGTAATAATCCTATCCTATACTTTTCTCTGCTTTCCATATTTGAGGATGCCGTTTGCCGTTTGTCGAAGTCAATTAACAAACAAACCATAGTTACCTATCATACCGGGATCAAATAGTATAATGTTTATATTTATTAAACTAAAAAAAAAGAAATTATTTTATGCTACCCAAAACGAAAATTAAGAAATTATTTTGATCGAAGAAAAATAGTACTACTTATGGGAAAAGCAAATTTCCATACTCCTGGTAGTTTAAACTTTACCATCGTCCGGAAATCACTTTTTCTATAAGTTACACATTTTTTTTTAATTAAACAAGTTCCAATTTTTGACATATATTTTTAATTTAAAAATCTTTTTTATTGAACTTATTGAGCAAAAATACAAATACAGACAATTTGATATCCATTGGTAGTCTTTGGGTTTTAAACCATGTAAAGCTTTTTATAAAGAATAAAACTTATTTTGGTAAAATTAAAAATAAAATAAAGGTTCCCATATGCCGCACACTTACCAGTGTTGAATTCAGATTTTTTTCCGGAGTGAAGTTTAAGTTATTTGGGGGTTACCAAAAAAAATTATCGCTAAACAGTTAAAAAGTAAAAAAAAGTTCCTTACCTTTAAATACCAAAAAAACAAGTTATAGTTTAAGATTATATTCAAACATGATTTGAGCACTAAACTTTTCCGGAGGGGGAGGGGGTTGCTCCTGCTCCCCTGTATATTTTTATTTTTTTCTTAAAATAATAAAATAATTTTTTTTTAACCAAAAATATAAATCAAGTTTTTGGTGGAAACAATAAATGACAGCATGGGTTTAAAAGCTTAAAAAATTATCAAGTTATCAAAAAATATGTTTTTATTAATTGACCGGAAAATTGAATTTTCCACTCAATTTTTAAGCGGAAAATGCTATTTTACAGGACTAATTTACTTTCCGGTCCCTAGTTTACTTTCCGGTCTCTCATTTACTTTCCGGTCCCTGATATCAAAAAATCCTGTTAGCTATGACAAAAATTGTCAGAGTTCAATTGTTACTATTTGACAGTTCAAGATATTGTAAAGTAAAGAAAGCATCATTTTGCCAAAATGGAGTCAGACATGGAAAATCCAGATGAAATAATTGAAGCAGCCTTGCCTTATTGTCGTTTAAATATAACACTAAAAATTTACACAGTTTTTTTCCGTTCCATTAAAAAAAAATTATGTACGATACTTGACCGGAAATAATTTTTACGGGTCTCCTTAAAACTACAGGACTCGCCTACGGCTCGCCCTGTTTATTTTTTTCGTCGACCCGTAAAATACCATTTTCCGGTCTAGTAACGTAAATAGCTATTTATTTACAACCATGCATGTAATCTTGACATTGCCGACTTTTTAAAGTTGTAAGTGTCACTTTTCTAACATTTACTTTCGCCCTTAACCACACCCCCTCCCCGTAAGAAATTTAACTTTCCTCCCATGGACCGAAAGTAGAAGTAACCCTAGCAACAGTAAAAACTTGACATCTTGTCTGATATTTTTGACATCTTTATGACACATATACGCGTACGTTATTTGGTGGCGCATTTATTTGACAAATTAAAAATAGTTTTGTATACTTAACATATTTTTGATTAAAAAATAAATTAAATAGAATCTTCAAAAAAAAAAATTGTTGTAAATAAAATAATAGTTTTGTAGACTTGACACATTGTTGATTAAAAAATAAATTAAATAGAATCTCAAAAAAATTGTTGTAAATAAAATAGTATACAAATCTCGGTGAAAAGTTCCATTACTGTCTCGAGAAATGGTTCACCTCGGTCAACTATCCTTTTTTGAGAGTAATGAAACAATTTTCACTTTGGTATGTAATGTACCATTAAACTGGCGGTTGGTTGGAAAACATGAATTTTTTTATTTTGAACTAAATTTGGATAACACACAGATTTTCTAAATCAGATATTTATTAGGGACAACCTATTTCCTAAAAATTTTAAGCGAGAAATATATTTTAATACCAAAACTTTAATTTTGGACTAACAAAATAATCAGATATTTTTAACTAAATAAAGGTCTTTAATTTTTAACCGGTATTATTATTTATGCAAATTATATGGAAACCAAACTAATTTTACTTTATAAATTACCTACCTAAAGTTCCATAAAAAGGTTACATACCTTGTAATTTATTTAGAAAGTTTTAAAGGTGGGAACTTTCTTTAAAAAGGTTTTCTTTGCTCTGTCAACTCCTGTGATCATAAAGAATTTAAAAGTTGTCCTCGCCTAGCCTGAGGAGTATTAGGGTTTTTTTGCAAGTATGAATATTTACTGACTTTATAAGGTTTTAATTAATAAGTCGATTAAATTGATATTTTTTATTTTAATAACATACCTTGGCGATATTTTCGACCTTATTTTACCGGTAAACAGAAATTCAAAATAAAAAATATATTTAATCCCTTATTTAAAAAATATATACTTTGTTCTACCCTGTATATTATCATCAGTATTGCCATTGTAAAGATATTTAAATGACTTTAGGGAAAATACAACATAAAGTACATCTAACTTTTTAGTTTCGGAAATATGGCTGTCCAAACCAGGTATTAAGGTAATTTTTAAAGTACATACCGCGATTCTGTAGTAGGTAGAGATATTGACTTAATTTTATAGGTAGTCACCAGGAGCTTTTAATCGATATGCTACAAGAGCCCCCTTTTATTATATTTTTTTCAAAATGGTTTCCAACTTTAGTTTGACTTTTTTGCTCCTAATTTTGTTTTGTTGTCTTACTAAAGTTCTTAAATTTTCAAAAAAAAAATACCGAACAATTTAAAAGTTAAAGACGGGTCCTAACATTAAACTCGCAGTGACTATAGAGTGTTACAGAATGTTAAAAGAAAGGTTATTATAAACATGAGTACGCATTTTTTTTCAAGATACAGGATTTTAACCTTTTCAAAAAACTGTAAAATTTTAAACACACCCATTTTAGTAAAAATTGTTAGTCTGGATATACAGTGCGTCTCAAAAGTTATGTTTAAATTCATTTATAATTAGGCGATGGCTTTTTAAATTGCGCATTAATAAACCGAGCAACATTCCATTTATTCGTAATTTTTTATTGTTTGCTGGTGACCTCCAATAATAATGTTCGGCCGTCTTTATTTCGATACGTAGAATTCCACGCGAAATTCAAATATGAAATAAAAAAGGTGCTTTCATTTAAAATAATAAAGTTAATATTTGAAACTTATCTTTAAGCAACCCTGTATATACAAACTTCACGTACAAAAATGCGCACTTTGACGACGGGTCCGAGCGTTTTTGCAAAAAACCCATCGCTTAATTTTAAGTGAATTTAGACATAACTTTTAGGACGCACTGTACAATCTTTTTTAAAATAGGTATTTTTTTGTTACATAGTTGCTAATAAAAATTATAAAACCTAATTTTTAAAAGAAAAAGTTTTCGCAATGCTTTTATTTTTGTTAAAAAAATTACAATTATTCAATTGAGTGTTTTTTTCCTTGACTGACAAGATAAAAAAATGAGAAACATAAAAGCTGTATTTTTATTTGCTTAATCCAAAGAAAGCACACAAATATTACACACATTTACATAGCCAGTAGCATGCGTTTTTTCCATCAGTTGCCGTTCGAGACGCCACTGGACTTATTAAATGTAATAATTTAAGTGATAAATTACGCCTTCAATGAAATAAATAACATTGTCTAATTAAAAGAAAATTGAGAAAATGGTATTAAAGATATCTGGCGCTTGAGAACAAGGAATTGGCGAATTTATGTTTATATGAACTATTTTTAAATAATATAATATACCCATAATTTCTTTAAGAACATTCTGTAATACCTTGTGTAATTATTTTACCTCTTGCGTTATTGGGTTTATCACTTTTAATCACATTTTGGAGACTTTTTCGGCACAAATTTAAGGTCACTTATAACGAATCGTTTTTTAACTTAAGTTTTTATCTATCGTCGATAATTTATGCTGTTTTTCTAACAATGAAATTTCATTTCTCGTCTTGTAATAAATTTCTGTTTTTGAAATTTAATATCGGAAGCACCTCGCACAATCAATTTAAAACATTTTAAACTGACAATATTTTATTTCGTTTAGAAATTTTACCGGAAATTGCTTCTCTCGAACATTATACGTGACCATTTTTATTAATTATCAATTCCATTTTGAAATTTTAAAACAACATCAAGGTTTCGCCTTTGGCCATTATAAAATCAAAAATAAATTTTTACCCTGTCAGATATATTGAAAATAAATTTAAGCGGTAAAAGTGCTAATTTTAGTTTTGTTTTATGTATAAGTAAGAAATGGTTATTTTGATACTATTTTTTTAATAATTTGTCGGTTGACGACTGAAGCGGCTGTGACAAGTCTTAACAAAGACGAAACACGTATCGCTGTCTTGGTCGCGCCCGGCGTATTCCATTTTCTTTTGGAGACTCCGTAATTTTTAAACAACCGACCATGGTAGCCGAAATCTTACAGGTTATTTATTTATTTTTTTATCATTAAGGAGCCATATGCCCAAAGAACTTTACTTTTTATTAATATTATTTTTAATGTGTTAGTAAATATACAAGTTGTCCTATCCCTATTTAAATACAAAATAACTTTGCACCTGTACAAGATACAAAAAGAAAATAAAGATAAAAATATTTGTTTTGATACACTTATTTTATTAACAATTTTAGTTAATATGTCAGATGTCTTAAGAAACAGCCTTTTTATTTTTAAGTAAGTTTTTCTAAATGAATTACCTTGCAACTATACCAAATTTTGACTCTTTTATTAAAGTAAATTACTGCTGGTTTTAAAGTTTAGTGACAGCACTTTAATCTACTAGTCCCCCTGGGCCAGTAATAAACTGGAGTTTATGATAAGAGCCCTTTTAGGGGGATTCGTTTTGATAAGTCGATCACGAATATTTCGACCGCCATATATAAAAGCGGCGCTTTAACCCAGCCTGCTAATGTCAAAAGTTGTGGGTGTCGAACTGGTCGAACAAGTCACTTTTTTGTCGGGCAAGTTTACCACAGTGTTTTACATGCAATTTTTAAAAATTGTGTCAAAAATTATAAGGGTTACAGTCACGAAACCCGCCTAGTCCGATACCCAAAACATGTGTTTGAGCCTTATGGTTTTATGATTGTAAAATTGCATATAAAAATTGTGGTAAACGTGTCCGACAAAAAAGTGACGTGTTTGCCCAGTCCAACACCCGAAATATTTGACATTGGCATGCTGGGTTAAAGCGTCGCTTTGATATATGGCGGTATCAATATTTGTTGTAGACTCGTCAAAAGGAACCCCTCTAAAAAGGTTCTAAAAGGGTTCTTATCATAGAGTTCATTTCATCACTTTCACAACCGGTATGGAAACCAAACCGCCGACCATAGGAAATACGTGCATTTAATCCCTTCCACCAATCTGCTACGTACTCTTTTACCATCTATCGCTGAAACGAGCGAGCTGATTTACGCACAACGAGATGAGGGGCTGCTGGCTTACAGCTTCCGTTTTTCGTCGGACGGCGACATGAAGAACTCACACCTTACCTCAAATATTTATCATGCTTTTAATTTCTTATGGTCGGTTAGTTTGTTTCCACACCTATATTCTTATTATGGAAAAATAAAGTAAAAGGATAATATTTTGGTTTATATTAGAACATGAAAATTAATCTTTAATCTAAGTATGCCACTGGAATATACGTTAAAATTTATAAAACTTTAGTATTAATAGGATGTTTTTATCTAAAATAATCTAAATAATAAGACAAAATTGTCTAACTTTAGGAATCACTGTGTCTTTTCTACTAATCAAGTAAGCGTAAACCTGATTGCGTCATTGAACTGAACACCAAAACGGAGTACGGAACACGTACATAGGAGAAATTATTTGTTTAAAATAGGTTACAAATGGTTTGGATAAATTACATAATAATTATTAGTAATGTAACGTAATGTTTAAAAGATCATGGTAAAAATTTTTGTTTGCCATTTTAACTTAACAGAAATGTTATTTTAGGGCATTATTAATTTTATTCTGTGTAAAGAAATAGTTTTTTTTAAATACATAATTTGAATTGTTTTTACCCTAGGGTATTGATTTTACAGACGTAAAAATGTTAGGTTCTGATATAATGATAATTTAGTTTTAACTAATAAAATGGTAACAAATTTAATAAATATTTTTTAGGGCTAAATTTATTAATTTTTTAGAGGTAAAAAACGTTGGATGTCTTTTGTAATGAGTAATATTACCACTTGTGACATAATACCTAATAGTAATTAGGGACTTAGTCTTGAGTTTACTTATTTTTTTCTAAAAATAAAATTGGTATAAGTAGAATTACCTATAAAATAATTTTAAAAAATAATCCTTTACTGATTTGGGCCTTCTTTATAGGATATTTCACCAATTGCCAAAATATCACAATATTAGAAACCGACGAAGGTATGTCCGCAAAACGCAGAATGCCTTTTTCAATATTTTTATATACAGCACAAGCATGTTTTGGTTGTAAATCGTTTAAAGAAGGCACAATGTATAATATGTATAGTTTAAACGGCTTTAATTATAAATACAAACATCAAGTACAAACAATAAATAATTCTGATTATTTAAACACAACATATATTTAATTAATTTATAATTTTCCTAATAAAAATAACTATGACACTCCTCCTGTTTATAATACTTTTACTTTCTTTGATTTATTTCACTATTTATTTATTATTTAGTTTTCTTTTGTTATTTTTCTTTATCCAAACACTTATCAGACTCATGTTTCTGCATGTTTTTCCTTGTTTTAACAACTTTTTTTGTTGTTTTTATTATCTCTGTGTTGTTTTTATGATGCATGATTTACCTACAAAGCCAACTGTCAAAAAATGTTTCCAATATTTTTACCCTCTTATTTTATGTTATATATTTCCTTTTTGTTTACAATATTATAACTGGTAGGTAAACCTAAGTTTTCTTCTTGTTAATAAATCTTTAACTGGTTAGGACTTAAAGTTGTTTTTTTAATTAAGAATTTTATAACATGTACTTTTTAAATTATAAATAAACGGTAGAAACTTGTGTGTTTTTTTGTTTTTCAATTTTTTTAAAAGATGTCATATTAAAAAAGTATTTATAAATAAAAAAACGTCTATGCAAACTTTATACAAAACATGAAGGCATACTTTTTATAAATTCGTTATTAAAATATTTTATTTTAGGCTTATATAGCTTATACAGTATATTAAACTTTGTATTTTTAGAAACGCCAATATATTTAAAAAAAAAATTTATTATTTTTTTAATCTTAAGATCGTTTAACAAAACTTTTTATGACGTAGGCGTTTTCTTAAGTATTATTATATTCTTTTAATAATGTATCAAAATAAAACCTAAAATACGTCCTTTATTTTTTGTTTTTTTTGTCGTTTAATAGTTATCAAATTAACTAGAATATATAATTCAAAAGTTTTAATTTAATTTTCTTTTGGCAGTTGGCTTTTAAGTCCTTGTAGTTTGTGTTAAAGTTTTTATTGGGTTAATGCACGTCAGTAATAGCGATTGGTATTTAATTATTTATGGTAAACATATTGATTGTTTGTTATTTTATTGTCTATTAAATTGGGGCCCGGTGCACTTTTAAAAATCGCTGATCTAACTCCTTAGAACCTTATATTAATTTATTTTATAAATTTTTATCGTTTTTAACCAAAGAAAATCAACTGATAAACAAAAATATTTATAAAGCATTTTTAAGGTACAGCCAAAAGGCTGAGATGCGTCAGATTGAAAGGGGTGGCTGCACCAACGCTCCCCAGTGGGCATTAAGCGTACTTTATTTGGCATGTGGCTGAAGGTTGCGGTTTAATATCTGCGGTTCAGCGGTCGTCATTCATTTCACTTACCCAGGGTTTTCTCCCCTGAGCCTATTGCCAGCTTTATGGCTTGGCCGCAACATGAACACAGGCGTAGTATACGATTTTAATGTTACTTAATACAAATAATTATCAGTTGTGCTAGGCAATTTAGTAATTGGATAAATTTCCTTTTATTTGTTCAAGAGCAGAAATAACTCTGTTTTTGGTAAAAAACATAAAATAAATGTAAATTCATAGGCACTATTCTAATAAATTTCATTAAAAAAATCCATTACTAAAAATTATTGTCTGTATTTTGCAATTTATTACTTTTTAAGTGAATCAAATGGACGTCTTTATAAAGTTACTCTTTGTCCCCAAGCAACAATTGGATTAATATCTTTATACTACTTGGAAATATTTCGATTGAATTAATTAAATTTTTAGTCAATAATTTATGGATACACTAGTATGATTTCTTTTTTAAATAAGCTACTTTTAGTTTGTTTTGCATTTATATTTGGTCCCAGAAAAGTCTAAAAGTTCATTGGAAAGCCGCGATAATTTTTAAAATCAAAATGTAAATGGCGTAGTGTGTACACTTTTTTTAACTTTGGACAAACCACGAAGGCTAAAAGCCTAAATACTAACGTACCGTGGGTGTCTTGGGCGCGGTAAGAGGAAGTTTGTTGACACGGGACTTAAATACTTGAAGATTTGGGGGGAAGGAAATGCCTCCGCGGGCAGCTGGTTCCACAATCTAGAAACTCTAGGGATAAAAGAACGAACAAAGTGAGAAGTTTGGGGCCTGTCCAGTTGGACCGTATAGGGATGCATACGCGCGGAACCACGAGTTTCTCTGTTGGGAACCGTAAGGCGAGGAACTATACTGGACAATTCTTCAGAGCAGAAGCCATGGAAGTACCTATAAAAAAGCGATAAATCCCCCACAGCCCGATGATGGACAAGAGGGGAAGCCTTTCTGTAAGTGAAGGATCATTAATGAGACGAATAGCTCTTCTCTGAATAGAATCAAGAAATGTTGGTAAGTCGGTATTCTTGGTAAATGATTGCGACCGATCGCCATTTTTTAACATTATGTCTGCGGCCTCTGTCGACCAAGTTATGTAGAAGACAGTGATTGCTGTAGTCTGATCATGGCAGATTTTAATTAAGCAGCTAATCACCCATTATTTAAAATAAATTAGTGTTATTAATAAAAGGCCATACAAATATAAAAATATTTAGACCTGGACAAAAAAATGTTAATTGACCAAGTAACTAAGTAAAGCTTTACCATACTGAACAAAAAATTGTTTGAATTATTTTAAAATTAATGTGGTTCGGTTTTTAAAGTTATGGTCAAAAAAATATTGTATATTTCTTAATTTGCCGAATACTATCTCTGGATATCAAAGAAAGTATATTACTCTATTACCACTTTTAATCATCATTTTTCATAGCTTTAAAAATATTCTTATTTTTAAAGCGATAATTGATCATACTTAAAAACCTTAAAAATTAACGTGATTCTGATGCTGTTCAATACTACGTACAGGGTGGCGCCTTTTCGTTGACCTTGCAGGGTGTAGCGAAAACTAAAAGAGATAGAACAAATCTGACTGCGCAATCTCGATTTCTCGATTTTTATAAAAAAATTAATGGTAAAATTAAATAATGGCTAACTTGATTCGTTTTGGAGATACAGAGTTTTTTAAATTTTTGTCAATTTTGCAGGCCCCTTGTAACTCGCCTTATATTAGAGATAGAAAATAATTGTAAATAGAAAAGTTTTACGGATTTTTACGTAGAACACATCGGCGTACCTAGATTATTTCCATTGACTTTTACTTTAAAGATATTACACAATTTCTTTTTATTAATGGAACACCCTGTATATTTTATCACCAATGAAAAGGTCTTCTTAAAAGCCGTAAAAAAATACAATATTTGATATATTTAATTTGTCATAGTTTCGAAAATGTAGCCATCGTCATGAATGTGATAATAAAATGGCATTTTGAAAATAAAACACCCTGTATTTTTAATTGCCGTTAAAAAGGCACTTTAAAGACATTTAAGAATTTGCCAAATTTAAAATAATTTTCTCTAACAGTTTTGAAAATGTGAGCTTCCAAATCTTAATGCGTATATCTACTATTTTTAGATTTATATGGTCATATTTCCAAAAGTATTAGAGATAAATATATTAAATGTGGTATTTTCTTAAACCACTTTTAATATTTTTTTAACGGTAATATAATATACAGGGTGTTTCGTTAAAAAATATCTGATGATGACTATATTTCTGAAAACATTTAAAAACAGATATATGAAATGTGGCATTTCTTATAGATTTTAGGAAGAATTTAAAAATAACTCTGTATCTTCAAAACGAATCAAGTTAGCCAGGATGTATTTTTACCACTGAATTTGTTTCAAAAATAGAAATCGAGATTGCGCAATTAAATGTGTTCTATCTCTTCTAGTTTTCGTTATACCCTGCAAAGTCAACGAAAAGGCGCCACCCTGTACAACTACAGCATACATAAAAATTTATTACCACAAAAAATATTTTTGAAACCCATTAGAATGATTATGTTAAAATAAAATACATTTGGGTCTCTTAAGGCACGGCCAGACGAGCGAGCGATTTTTCGCAGTGCGAAGACTGAATGTTCGTCCGCCCACTGGGGGTCGGTGTGGCTGCTAGCATTTATGCATTAGGTATTGAAAAAATTGTTTACACGCAAATCGCCCGCTTAAGGCTTTACGCTTGCCGCTCTTTAGTCTGGCCGGAGACTTGGAAATGGTATCAACTGAAACAGTATTTAATGAAATGTATGATTGTTCGTCCTAATTATGATCCTTTGCTTACTGAAAAATTTTATTTTTTTCTACATAAAAACTCGTGGTGTCACACGTAGGCATCCTTATACGGTCCTACTAAACAGGCTTCAAAGTTTCCACTTTGTTCGTTTTTTAATCCCTAGAGTTTCTAGGGAATGGAACCTGCTGCCAGCGGAGGTCTTTTCTTTTCCTCAAAATCTTTAAATTTTTAGGTACGTTGGTATTTCGGCTATCGGTCTTTATGGATTGTTCAAAGAATTTTAAAAAATACTGTCATACTCCAGAAACTACCAACTTTTTACATTAGGATTCGTAAAACACAACTATTTTACACCCAATGCTAACACAATGCTACAAGTTAAAAAGCTATTTTTTTTTACCGACGCCACTGCCCCAGCCAGCCTAATTTATTGGTTTTTATGTGGTTGTCTTTTACGTATATTTTTGGTAAAAACTGCTTGCGGAACTTGATAAAGTAAGATATAAGGCTTAGGATAAAAATGTTTGGTGTGAGGTGGCATAGTAGACCGACATTATTTTTCTGTTGCTTTTTCCCTTTTGTTTTATATTCTTACAGTTAATCTGAACTAAGAACTAGTCACATTTTGTTGGGTTAACAAGCAAACTCTAACTTTCATAAATATATGGCTGTAAAATAATTCATTGAAATGGCTTATTTTAAGACCACTTTATTTACAGGGTATCCGAACTCTATTTTTACACGAAATATACTTCCCTGTAGAAGATACAAAAATAAACCCAAAATAAGAAATGTTTATTTGGATACACTCTTTTTATTGACAGTACCACCCAACTAACAATTATTGGACGGCGCAACGTCGCCAAACGCAACGCAACGTTGCGTCCTTACGTTGTAATTTTCTACATAGCGACTCTGTTTTGCACCAATTTGGTGGATGATTTTTGAGTCGTCCGGACGTTGCAAATGTAACTACTGCAAGTGGGTCGACGTAAAAACGTTGCTGAAGGCAACTTGTTCGGCTAAAGCCATCTACAGGAAAACTGTATTAATAAAAATTGGTAATTTTTTGTCTACTAAAATATAGTTATGGCAACTTCTAGTAAATTTATAAGTCGCCGTACAATTATACTTCAACTATCATGGCAGAGTAGTAAAAAATTTGTTTATATTAAATATTTTGTCATGAACAGGATTATTAAATCGCCCAGATTTATTCGCATATCTTCCAAATTTTAAAACAAACTGCAGTTTACTGACAAATATATGGCAAAAATGTAAGAAAAAACAAGCGCGCCATTAAAATAAGCAGTTTTACATAAGACAATATAGTTTTTTCAATTTTAGAAAATTATTATAAGTATTAAAAAACCAAATAAATTAAGTTTTTAAATAATAGCTATATCTATAATAACCTTTTCTTTCAACAGAATTATTAAAACATCGATAAATTATTAGAATTATGTTTTTTTTTTTGTTCCACATTAAAAAGTCAAAATGGCTGCCTTGATTTTGTTTCTAGTTTCACATTGTTTAATGGCGGCCGGTAGTCGCGATCGCAACCATGTTTTTTACTAAGATTAGACCAATGTTAACGCCATCTATCAGGTAAAGGTTAATCCTTCGATCAAAATGGTCCGTAACCGTTGCTAGGTTGCTACAACCAATCCCCAACGTTGTGAAATGCAACTATGGAAGTAGCTTTCAGACAACGTTAAAGCGTCGTTAGCTTCTCTCCCAAAATCAGTACCATAAAGACCATAGTTTAGAAAACGACGTATAGACGTTAATAGGACGACCGTTTCCGGTGCAACGTTAGTTTTTCAGTCATTACGACGTTAATTTAATTGGTCGGAAGAACAGCTTACTTTTCTACTAACGGCAACGTTAAATTTGGTGTGATTCTTAGTAAAGACGACTTAAGGCGTCTAAAATTGTTAGTTGGGCAGTTATTATACTTACAAGGTATCTCAAAACATCAATATGTTACACATTTTTGATTGTGGTCACCAGGGTTACTTACTTTTAAACCAATGGAATACATTTTTGGTCAGGTGTTTTTCTTAATTTACAGTAAACAGAGTATAGTTTATTTTAGATACATATTTACTTACTTAACCTTTAAAACCAGCCATAATTGACATATTGCTGTTTCCTTAGCAAAATTAAGTAAATATATGTTTAAAATAACATGCGCGGCTCGTCCATGAGGTAATTCGGTTAATGACCCACCTAATTTATAGTAAAACCAATAAATAATACCAAGCAATAAATCCTAATATGCTATAACAAATAAAAAGTTCAAATCTATTACTATGCGAAAACTCCCTAATATTCAATTAAACACCGTAAACTCCTTACCGGTCAGTGCATTTTATGACCGCATTTCTTTATGAAACTGCAAGATGCCACAAGCCAAAAAATGAAGAACAAATAAGCCACTTATTACAGTAAAAGGTCAAAGCCGTACGCATGTAAACAAACAAATTTTGGCGCATTCGCCAGATGCAGGCAATCCAAAATACTCGAGAATTTAAAATTCCCGTCTGTAGTTTTCTTCTTTACCTCAAGTCAAAGAGTATTTCGTCACCGGTTATGTAAGATTTTATTGGTTGGATATGTTTAAAATTGTCTCTCTTCGTCGCAGACGAAGGGCATCTATAAAAATTCATTAGTAGCGCTTGGTACAAAATATGCTTGCAAAATCAGTGTATTAGAAAAAGACAAAGTTATTGTCTTATTGAAAAATATACGCATCAGCGGTAGGTTTACATAAACTTTCTTTTTAAATTTTCTTGGGTTGCCATTTTGTCAGTGCCGGTTATGTATGTTGTTAGTTGGTGTTGTTTTAAATTAGCATCGTTTTATCGAATATTGTCCGTGATTTGTCATACTTTAACAAAACAAGAGGTTAAATTGTGCAAGAATTATTGCAATTTCAAATAAGTGGCTCTTTATCGTTTGAAAAGTGAAAACCGAGAAAAGAAGTCAACAGCTACTTTAAACCTAATATATACGATAATTTAGATTTTAATTGAGGCTGTAAAAAAAATTGTGTTTTCTCAATATTTAAAGTCCGTCCATTAACATAATGTATTGTTTTACAAGATATAAAAGTAACACATTGTATAGCGAGGAATTAGTTGCTTAAAAATTTAACCCACCTAAAAAAGTCACCAGCCGCACCTGTAAAATAAACTAAATTGCTGTAATATACATTTGGTATTCTTACAATAAAAAGTTATTTATTACATGTTATTATATTATTGGTTTCTCTGACAGTGACAGAATTATTTAAAAATTATTATAACCAAAATAATATTTTGTTACTTTACTTTTAATCGTTAATAAGTATATCAGCATACTGGGAATATCTTAAAAACCAGCTTTAATTGATATATAATATGTTATACCTTTTTGATGTATAATTTAATACAAAGTTAAAATCTGGTAAAAAAACACAGGGCGTTCCATTTAAAAAACCTACTTGTCAACAAAAATTCTGTTTTTAGATACCTTGTATATTAACTGGTACTGTTAATAAAAAGAATGTATCCAAACATTTTTTTATTTAAAGTTTATTTTTGTATCTTGTACAGGGGCAAAGTTATTTTGTGTATAAATAGAGTTGGGGCACCCTGTATACAGCGTGTCTCTAAAAGGTGCAGAAAAAGGTACCACATATTTCTGTGGCTAAAATATGACAATCTAACCCAACTTACCTTAGTCCAAAAGTGGTGATTTTAATGATACAGGATGGTAAATGTATTTTAGTTTTGGTTTTTATAAATTAATAATAACTGTATTGTCAAAATATTTGGCTAAAGTTAGCCGACGTTAGAAATAAAAAATTGCTATCAATTTTATTTTAAATTTGATACCACGCCACCTGCGGTTCCTTGCACAAATTAAAAACGAAATAACTTTTTTGTGCCACTTTGTATGCAACTTTAAAATAAGAATTCTTGTTCTTCAACACATTTTACCTAATAAAGGTATACTAGGTAAAAGTTGATTTAACACCTTGTATAGCTTGGACCTGGTCATACAGGAAGTGATTTTTTAAATCGCGATATATCAAAAACGGCTGCTTAAATCAACTTTAACCAGGTAAACAATACAAAATTTTATTTGAAAGTTGAATATGAGTGTCTTGAAAAAAATATTTTTTTAATTTGTGCAAGATACTGCAGGTGACGCCCTCTGGAGTTTACAATAAAAATTGATAGCAAATTCCCATTTCTCTCTCTCAAAACCCTCTTTAGTCGAACATTGTGACAATACACTTATTACTAACAAAATTATTTATAAAAAACCAAAACCCAAATAAATTTTTAACATCCTGTATCTATGAAATCGTCCACTTTTGACTAAGATAATTTGGGTTAGATTAGTATATTTTAGGCTCAGAAATTTGTAGTAGCTTTTTTACCGCACCTTTTAGATAATTTAGATGCAATATTTAAAATTTTTATTGTTGTTTTTATTTAAAAAAAAATATGGTGGTAATAATAAACCACTCTGTATACGTAAAGTTACCATAGGAAAAAAATGCAGCAAAAAATAAAGATAGACGTGCTCAAGGCTTTTTCCAAAAAGCAAACTACCAAATTTTGAATGAATTTAATCCAACCCAGAGAGGACACAAATTTCATTTGATAAATAAGAAAAATGTACTGTTAGGCCACACAGTTTATTTTCAATAGCATGAAACTTTTGTCTAAAAAATGTTGGGACAATGATCCAGTAGTGATACTTAAAGAATTTCGGACTTCCACTGTCTTTATTTTAATTATTCAAACAACGTTTCGGGCAGCCCTATCTCTGTCCATTTTCAAGTGTAACAGTTTACACTTAAAAACGACCAGAGATAAGATGGCCCAAAATGTTGTGTGCATAATTAAAATAAAGACAATCGAAGTCCGAAATTATTTAAGTATCACAGCAAACTTATTTAAGCACGGCAAAAGTGAACGAAGGGAGATAATACTATTTTATATTAACAGTTGGTCCACATTGGATGATAAATAGGTTTTAGGCTGTTAAAAATTCGCGTTTAAGCAGTGTTTCAATTGTGGGATGATCCGGTCTGGCTCCTACCTCCTCATATAATATTTATAATAAATTTTAAACAACATGCACAAGTAGCTATTTGTTGCTAGGCATTGATTGTTTTTAACAAACAGTTTTTTAATGTCTTGATTAGTTACTTTAAATGGTAAAAATATTAATTTAAAATAATTAACATAGCAGAAGCTCCTTTATAGTTCTTGTGTCGGTAATGTAATGGACTTCATGATAAGAACAGTTTTAAAACCTTTTCATGGGATTTCCTTTTGACGAGTCTTCCCCGAATATTCATACCGCCATACATTAGGAGCAACGCTGTTTGGTTTTTCGGCAGGCAATAGAATAACAAAACAAACACGCATGTTTACATGCCAGGATTTAGTTAGATTGTCTTTTTTCCTTATATTGCCTATGTGTGATGTTATTTAACTGAACATGTATATGGAAGTAGCAGTTTTACCTATCCTTGTGGTTTTATGGTCATACCCATAAAGTAACCCCTTACCATTTTTGACAAAATGTTTAAAAATTGCATGTAAAGCATTGTGGTTAACTTGTCTGACAAAAAAAGTGTCGTTCGCCCAGTCCGACACTCGAAACATTTGACTCCTTCCATATATGGCGGTATGAATATTCGTGGTAGACTTGTCAAATGGACCCCTCTAAAGAGGTTTTAGTGTTCTTATTATTAATTTTATTTATTTTATTACTGGCTTTGGGACTATTGGGCATGCCGATTCCGCAAAAGTCAAAACAATTATAACGAAAAATTTTTTTCTTATTTTTTTAATAAACATTTTGACCTATTCTTTGTAAAATAGTCATCCAAATCAAAAAATGGTTTTAAATATCAGTAAGCTATATCACAGCATTTTTTGTTGTAGTTAGTAAGCTTACTTAGTGTTTTAGATATTATATTAAAAATGGAAAAGTATTTCTTGGACTAAAAACAATGGACATCTCAATTTTTTTAATGTATCAATTAATTAATTTATTGAGTCAAAATTTTATCTAGGCGTTTAAATATTTTGTTTTGTTAGTAATTTAATATACAAGGTGTTTTAATTTAAAAAAACAGCAAATAATTTATTGTCGTACCTTGTATTCTCTTTAATATAATAAAAAGTCAAAAACTAAAAATATAATTATATAAACACTAATATTTTTATTTTATACGGTAAAAAAAAATTGACAGGCAAGTCGGGTAAATTTAACTTGACCCCCGATACAATTTTTTTCCACGACCACATATGAAAATGACATAAAACGCACTCCTTGATCCTTTAGAAAACGAATAATATCACACGCATGTTGAAATCTACTTTTCAACACTAGTGTTGAAAAGTACATATGACAGATGCTTAATTTTCGTTAAAAAGATATTTACAGTATATTTTTAACAAACGAGGTTTTGACTTACCAGTGCTAACACACGTTGTTTAAGGGTTTATTAGTTTATTAATGGACATTATTTTATAGCAAATGCTTTTAAAAATAATAGGCAACCCATTAAACAATGCAAGTGTTTAAAGCCTCGAATGCCAGAGTAGGGATCTCGATTTGTTAAATTTCAACCTAACCACCAAATGCCAGGCGATTTTTTTTCTAAATAAATCATACCTTGTTAGAAAAAGGCTAATATCTGGTAAAATAAAAATTAAATATTCATTAAATTAAAGCTGAAATTTAATTTAATTTATTTGGGACTGTAAGTTTTGTTTACTGATAAGGTGTTTTTACGCAATTTGAAAAACTTAATTAAAGAATTACAGTTTAATAAATACATGGTTTTACATACAATTAAAAGAAATTTATTTATTTGGATTTTATGACTTTGACATTGATTTACGTCTAAGCTTTTGTCCGATTATCTTGTCTGTGTTTAAATTAATGATATAAAAAAACTAACTTAGGATTTGTGGTATATAAATATTTTTTGGTCGTAGGAAAAATATTTTACATGACTCGTGCCAAAGTGATTTTCACATTCGTGGTATGGTCGAACTCGCCTATCGCCTTGTGCGACAACATTCCCACTCGTGTGAAATATATCACCTTTGACACTTGTTATGTAATATACTATAACACAATAAACAAATAATAAATTTATTAATTAATTAACTTTAAGTGACTTTGTGTTTGTATAATCGAACGTTTAGTTTTTCAAATTTCTGTCATAAACCTAATACCATTTGGTCCGTCTTTATATTTTATCCTTAAATGTAATTTTAGTGCGAATAGAACATCGATTTTCAAACTGTTTTTCAATTTTAAATTGAAAGTTCAATTTATCATAGACGAGGAAACACTTTTTACGTAGATCATATTCTAAAAGCACGTCGCGCTTCGGGTTATTTCATATTCATAGCATTCCAGATAAACGGCAAATAGAACTCTTATTAAAAAGAAAAAGAAATTATGAGTTTTAATATTAAAGTCGTATAAAAAAATCGGTTTTCAGCAAAGTCGGTTTACTGACGATAGTTGAACATGACAACATGGAAAGAATCATTACCTATATCGCCGCAATTATCGTTGTTATAAACAATTGACACTGCATTCACTTTTCACTGCACGCTCACTCAAGCAGGAGAGAAACAGATGTTAAAAGATGCGGAGATTGTGCCTCTTTATCGCTTGTTCTGCGCTCTCGCTTGCACTTTAAGCCTCAAATAAAACGCGTGAGGTAACAGCACATGAGTCATGTTTTTGGTGCGTGCAGCCGGGTCCATTAAATTATAAGACGTTGTCACGTCAAAAAAGGTGTATGAAACAATGAATGTGCTTTAACTAAAATAAAATAAAATAATAGCAAAATAATCTAAGTAAGCAAATTTTAATGCATAACCTAAATCATAATAGTCCCTGGGTCAGTCAGAAAAGACCTTGACCTTGACCTGATGAGATCCAGATTCAGATTGAGCGACCCCAAAAACAAAAAGATACCTTAGTCTGATCTATCGGACCTTTAACTTTTTTACTTGTTGGGTACCTTAAAATGACCCTAAACCTAATGTAATAGAGTCAAACCGACCCCAGATTCGGATTCAGCGACCCCAAAAACATAAAGATGTCATGGTTTAGTCTTTCGGAACCAACAACTTTTATTTTTTGTGGGGCTGTTAATTTTAAAACCGTTAGGAATTCGGAAAAGGGGAAAAGAATCATTTTTGCTTAAAATTAGTTATAGAATTAATATCCGAAGTATCTCGGACACCCTGGCGGCCACCCTGTATAGGTAATAACAAGCACAGAATTGGAATCTCTTAAAGTAAAATTTACCCTCAATTTATTTTAACAATTATAAGAGACTTTGAGAAGTTGCTCAAATCGCAAAAATCATTATAGAATAGCATTTATAATCTTTTGCGTAAGAAATTGCCTAAAGCCTAATTTTTAAAAAGCAAAACATGGTTTTATTGCTATAAGATATATTGCTTATTTAAAAGAATGTGGCATTTTTCTATTGAAAAAATGCGGTTGTTGCCGATATAGTACGAATTCATTTGAATTTTAAACCTTTGTTTTTCGTTATAATTAGTAGTAGTCTAAGATCCGATTAGGAAGCGACCTTGACCTATCTGTTTACCAAATAAAAAGTGTTTTATATTAAAAATAGTATTTAAACAAAGGTATTGTCATAGGGTTGTCTAAAAGGACATGACCAATTAAAAAAAGTTAATTTTTAAATTTTTGAGTGATAATGGTAATTTTATTTTTGTGATTGTACATGACAGTCCTAATATATTGGTACATTTTGTTTCTTCGATTTTATAAATAAAGCTGTGGTAATTTTTTTAATTTTAAACTTTAATTTTTTGGTACATTATGTATTATTTAAAAATTTATATATTTCAATAACTAGCATACGCATGTATTTAAAAATATAGCGAATGCCTTTATACAAGGTTTGTCAAAAAATTTGTAGGTTTTTTTTAAATAAATATTGCCCTAACCTAATTTTTTTAGGTAATCCTATGTCGATACTTTTGTTAAAATACCATCTTTAATATAAAACAGTTTTTGTCCGGTAAACAGATGGGTAAAGGTCCTCTTCTATTCGGATATAGATTTAAATTACCCCAAAAATAATTATCAATTTTAGGCTTTTACTACTCTAATGGTTTAAATAATATTTTTTAAGTAGATTTTTTGTTTTTGTTTTATATTAACTGGTTTCAATCCGACTATACTTTTGGTGTATTATTTAATTTTCTCTGTATTTATCCAATTTTTAAAATTTAAAATATCACGTTTTATGGTTATACATTTAAAAATAAAACATTTTAAATTAAATCCCTTAAACAAAAAAGTTATTTAAATCGTTTATATTGTAACATTTTATAAACCCGATAAAAATAATTCCAATTTTAAATTGATATTCCCAGCGCAGTATTAAACTAAATGAATAAGCTTGATTTATTGTAAAGGTTTTTTTTTAATATCAATTTATTTAGTACAATAAATTGCAAAATGTATTTGTATTAAATAAGTAACGTAAAGATATTCTTCTGGTTTTAAAAATGTATTTATTTTATGAGTTACATTTTCTTTTACTGTAAAAAATGTATTAATTTTAGCGTAAAGTCGTTCTGCAGCAATAAGTGATAATTATTGTTTTCTTTAAAAACATTTCTTAAAGAGAGTTTAACAGGATTATATTCTTAGGTTTCTCTGTACGTAAAATTGAGATATGACATTATATTTTCATTAAGGGCGAACAATCTGCGCATAAATATTTTTATGTTTTACCCATCTATTATTGATCTGTAATACCTTAGAAACGGAATATGTTATGGTAGCAATAATACCTGCTATCACACCTAGGGCATTATAAGTGGGCATTATGATAATGCCCGCTTAAAATGCCCTAATGCGCTAATATGGAAATTTTATTGCTTATCCAATTTTATTTCTCTCACAATAAAGATTAAGTTTATACAAACATATGTATTAAACTAAAATCAATAACTTACCAGTTCCTGAAAATATGCCATTAAAACGGTTTCGGTTATTTGAAGAACTGCGTTCGCATCTTTCCAAATACCAAATACTCTCGATCATACTGTTGCCTTGATTTAACTGGCAAAAGATTTTCGGTCGCTTTTATGGCCTTTTCTCTTATATTTTGTGGAATTTCTTCCACTTTGAGCAAATCGTTAAATAAAAATGCCAACTGACTAACTGATAGAAACATCAAAGTCAAACTTAACACCAGTCATTATCTACTTACGTATACAGGTACAGGTGCAACTTATTTTTTATATTGCGAATAAATAATGTAATTAGTCATTGAAAAACTCTTTTTGGGTAAAACATAAAGCTTGTATGCACCACGGGCTTTACTGGATTATAATGCCCATCAGGTCGAAATCTAAGTAGATTAAATTAGATTAGATTAGCCTGAAGGTGGATTGTATATCCACTCTCACTGCAATCTGCTCAGGTGTATTGTGTGTCCTCCGTCCATTTGTTAGAGCACGCCATCCAAGCCGGTCTTTTTAATCAGACTTCACAAGCTTGAAACTGGCTCCTTGGTAAATCTTGCCGCTTTAGGTTAGTCCTCACCCAGCCTTGCAAACCGCAGACGGCAAGGGGCTTTACAGTAGCACCATATGTGTTCTGATGTTTCTTCTTTCTCCTAGCAGAACCTGCACAGGTTTTCTTCTGCCAGGCCCATAGTGGCCCCAGGTGTTTATTCAGTCTGCAATGATCTGTTAGTTGACCCACTATTATTTTTATTGCCTTCCGGTTGTAGTTCAGAAGGTCTGTCGTAAACTCTGGCGAGTATGCATTAATAGTTAGCTTGTTGGACTAGCTCACCTTTTCTAGGGCAACTGCGCAGTCCTGTACTAGCTTAGAGCTGATTTTGCATGAACTAATTGTCCTGATGGCTGCCTGGCTGTCCGAATAAATTACTATGGTTTTATACACATTATAGTTGGGGAGCCCACGATGCTAAATGGGGATTTACTCGAGCGTCATAGGGACCTATTGGGTTGCAAAGCTTAGATGATAAGAAGAAAAAAATGTCATATAATGTATACCTTTTTATCAGTGGGAAAAGCGGCAATAGACTTTTAACCTCTAAGCACCGACGAGCCTAAGAGGCCGCATATATTATGTATTGTTTTTTAAAAGAAAGTGTTGATTTAAATATTTGTCCCTGCAATATGATAGAAAATAAAGGTTTCCAAAAAAATAGGTAATGAAAGACAACGATCCTTATTATATTTTTAAATTTAACACGACAATCATATTTGGCTGAAATTTTGTGGAAAAATCTGACTAACAGATATACAATATCATAACACAATAAATAATCTTTTTAGAATAACAAAAATAGTATTTGTTACATAAAACTAATATAACTCTAAGAAAAAAATATATTAGGAACATTAAACTTCTGGAGAAAAAAACAAGAGTGAGGCCGGAGAGGCCACGTCGAAATTTCAAATCGTAATTACTCATTAAATGCGCGCGCGACTTCACCTCTTCCTGTTTCAATGTCAAATTTGGCCCTGGTCTTGCAGCTACTTAAAAGCAGCGATCGGAATTTCGTGGGGAAAAGGGTAAAGTAGCGAGTCAAGTGCCGGCCAGGGCCTCTCAGACCGTACGTCGGTACTTAAAGGTTATATGTCAAAAAATACTGTTATTATTTTGGCTTGTAGAAATCGTTTGCGTCGTATCGTATTTTATAACTTTTGTTATCCCTAAATTATTTTCTTTAAAATTAAAAAATAGCCAAGTTCGAAAAGCTAATCTGACTTTTTTTTGTAGCTCTCTGTTTCCTTTACGTCACTCTTAAATTGTCAGATTAGTGGAATATACACTGTTTAGCATGTAATTAACTTACTTTATTTTAATCTGACGCGTTCGACACTTTCTGATGGATATATTTTTGTTTTTTATGATCGGTCCTGTATACGAAGCTCATATTTGGTGGGGGTACTTACCCGGGTACAAGGTATCCTTCGGTATATTAACTTTCCGCGCTGTAGTAAATCCCAAAATACCCTCTTGGGCTCCCCTACCATTACAACAAGTAACCTTAATTAACCAGGCAATATAATGGAGCTTCCAAAATCTTTGATATTTTAAAAGAAGTAAAAAAGATAATTTCATGCATTGTTATTTCTTTAAACAAAACATATAAATAAATATTTTTGCAAATCATTTATTAAATAAATTGGTGGGGAAGAAGTACAGACTTTTTGGTAGATACTAGTTTAATATATTTATAAACTGTTTAAGTTTAAATAAAAATACCTGTTATAGGACAAATGCTCGGTCGGCTTTCGGATTTTTTTCCAATATTTTTATTATTTCGTAAAAGGTTCGCTATTATTATTTTTGTCTTAATAACAGCTGAAAATAAATGGTACTTATTTACCGCATGCATCGCTGATTTTAATGAAATTTGGTATACAGTGGTTCTTTGGAGCGCTGATTACGAATCTGGAACAGTGTTTAGTCGAACATGTTTTATTTTTGAGATATTCATAATTAAGCTTAAAAAGTAAAGTTACCTTATTTTTCAATATATTTTCTCTTCTCTTTGCAAAGAATTCTTGATTTAGGGCTGAATTGGTACTCTATATTTGATTTTCACCTTTTAAAAACTCCAAATGGTTTACCCTTTGTTTCCATAAAATTGTAAAACTTTACTTTCAATTGCAGTAGCCATGGCGGCACCATGTCTACTGCTTTTTTAATGATTGAAAGTGAGGCTCTGCAATTATATGAAAAATAAAAGGTAAAAGAAGCAGAAAATTTTGTTTTTAAGAGGCGAAAATCAAATACTAAGTGCCAATTTAGCGGAAAACACAAGAATTGCGTGCAAAAATAAGGGGGAATATGGTATATTTAGGTTAGTTTTCTATTTAAGTTTGATGACAAATATCTCAAGAGCTAAACGTGCCTGGCTAAAAATTATTTTAGATTTTCAATTAGCGCCCCAATAACCCTCGTATACCAAATTTCATTACAATCGAGAATGCATCCGGTTTGTAAATAAATTAACAAGTATTTTTTTATACCTTACTTTACACTTATTTAAAAAACGCATATTTTGATAATATCTATAAATATTTAAAACAAACCCAAATAATTATCAAAAAATTAATAAAGCATCTAACCCTACTGGTGGTAGTTTTACCGTGTGGCGTTGAGTTGTGTAAATAGGTCTTTGGCAAAGTTTCGCCACATCGGATTAAATCAAACAGTACCTTTCTAATATTGGGCGACTATAAAAGTGGACTATAAAACGTTTTCTCTAATTCTAAACATCTTAAGACCAGTTCTAAAAGGACTTAGGTTTTTCCTAGTAAAATAAAAGGTTTAATTTTTTTATAATATAATATATATATATATAAAAAAAATTATTATGGTAATCAAGCAAGAATTTAAAAACATATTTCTTATTTTTAAAATAAATTTTTGCCATGGTATTTTACAACCTTTTTAGATATTTTTAAAATTACTTCTTTTGCTAATACTACATATATGAAATGTGACGACCCAAATATCAATGTTACATACATTTATGTATGAATTTCTTTTGGGGTAGCCTTGCGAAACATATGGCAACAGCGTACTTAGAAATTGGTAAAGTATAATAAAGTAGGGAGATATCTAAAATTTATTTTCGATATGGAATATATTATTATAATGCGAGTTGGGACGACAAAGAAAACAAAATATTTGCGTAAAGAATGCACTAAAAATAGAATACTGTATAAGAAATAATGCCTGGTTAAAATTTAAATAGATATATTGATGAAATATTAAATCCCAATTATTTAAAAGCTCTATGTTTTTAACATATTAAAATTTAACATAAGCAGGTAAAAAAAATATATAAAAAAATACAATTTTTCCATTTTTTTTTTAGCTTTTTGGAAAATGAAATGAAAATCCCAAGTAGTAATTATTTTTACTAAGGAATAATATTCTTTTTTACTAAAAATATTTTTTAAAACCTAAATAACGGCGGTTTTAAAAATTCAAACCTTTTTTTTTTGTTCGAAGATTATTAAAAAAGTTAAGAACATAATTATAAAGCGCTGTTGTTTAATGTTCCCCTCCCCTGTTGTTTTATTAAACAGATATATTTATAAATTTAAACTTTAGAAAATAAAATTGTTAAGTAAATACTGTGCTTATTTTGAAAAATATGGTATAAAAATAAGGTACTTACGACCTTTATTAATGTACCGCTATTTTGTAGTAGGCAAAGATATTGACTTTACATCTATATATTATATTTTATATTAAAGACTCAGTCAGAACCCCCTCCTAAATTTTAAATTGTTGGGTAATTTTTTATAAAAATTTGAATGCTTCAGTAAAACAACATAAACTAAATTTTAGACAAGAAATGACAGATATAAATGTCAAACTGGCAGCTGGACGCCATTTTGAAAAGAAAAATTAAATAAAAAGGGAGTCTTGTTGCACATCATTTTAAAGCTCCTGAAAAGTTCTTCATAACCTCAGAATATAAAGTAAATACCTTTACCTCCAAAAAATGGCGGTACCCTTAAAATTACCCAAATACCTGATTTGAATAGCTATATTTTCAAAACTAATAAAGGTAGATATACCCCATGTGGTATTTTTTAAAAGGTCTTTTAAAAAACCTTTTTAATGATGATATAATATACAGGGTGCGTCATTTAACAATATATACTTTTTGTCCTTACCAATATTATTGTTAAATGCATCTTTAAAAGAGCTTTAAAAAAATATCACAATAAGTGTATCTAACTTTATTAGATTTGGAAATACGGCCATCTTAATGAGGTATTCAAGTTATTTTTAAAGTGCCGCCATTTTGTAGTAGGTAAACATATTAACTTTATATTCTGGGGTTATAAAGTACTCGTCAGGAGCTTTAAAATGATTTTCACAAGACCATCTTTTCCATTAAATTTTTCTTTTCAAAATTTCGCCCAGCTGTCAGTTTAACATTTATATCTGTCATTTCCGGTCTAAAATTTGGTTTATGTTGTGTTACTAAAGTCCTTAAATTATCGTAAAAAGTACCTAACAGTTTAAAAGTTAGTAGGGGGTCCTGAATTTAGACAAGCACTGTGTAAAATACTTTTGGTATTAATAATATTTAAGAAATATTTTGTTCTGGAGGAAAGTCAAATAATTGTAGTTTAAAGTGATATTCCAAAAAAAAAAGAAAACGTTAAAAAAGTAAAGAATATAGTTACACGAAATTTATCTGACATAAAGAAAAATATTAATTTTACACATAGTATTTAACACATTATAAATCTTTTTCGATTAAGTTTAAACATGATAACTAAACGTATACCAAGAAAAACAAAAGCAATTACAAAATCCTATTTCCTGCAACCTAAATCTTTAATCATATCTTGGTTTCCAATTAGAAAAATAAATTGACAGACAAAGTAATAAAAGTGTCTTGGCTAAAAATTCCTTGGAGATTAAAAGTTTTGCTATAACTTTGTTTTCTTGTGTTACTTTTAGGCTTCGCTTATTTGTTTTTACTTACATATAATATATTGGTACAAATAAAAAAAAAACTTTTGGTAGTATTCCTAAAATAGTCTCCATTACTTATATCGATTGAAATGTGAAATTTCAAGTAAAATTTTACTGTCACTG
Source organism: Listronotus bonariensis (assembly GCA_014170235.1). Lineage (NCBI taxonomy): Eukaryota > Metazoa > Arthropoda > Insecta > Coleoptera > Curculionidae > Listronotus > Listronotus bonariensis. The sequence goes on along the minus strand of JACEGR010000374.1, from coordinate 153,616 downwards.
CGTCCCTTATTATTATTTTTTTAATTTCAAGTAAACATTTTAAAAAAACAACAAAAACCGTAAGACTTTTTATATTTTTTAATACCCATTTCAACTATCAGGGGTCAACAAATGTATTAGACAAACCTAACTCCCAGAGTATTAGACATATTAAAATGAGATTTGCTATTTTTAAATCTACTTGATTTTTTAAAGCCATTTTAATTATTGCATCTAGGTGGCTTTGATTGAGCGCAAATTAATCTAGTGACCTGAGGTGATGTTAGAAAAGTACAATTGCAAGGTTTTAGTGACTAGTGTAAAAGATAGGAATAAAACAATTTGGCAAATTGACATTTTTGTGTCTAACTAATTTATTTCAAATGGCAACCCTTTTTAGACAAGCACTTTTCAAATAAAGGATTTGGTAACAAATCTAACAACACCAATTTATTTACAATCGGATTAAAAATGAAGTTATAAATAAAGGAACAGAGCCACCTAGTTGTAATACTACAAATGGCTCTTAAAAAATCAAGTACGCGTTTCTTAAGTGCCAAATTACTATTTAGAAAGTAACCAAAAAGTAAGAAATATGCAAAAGCTGGACCATTTTTCCATACCAAATCTCATTTTGATATGTCCAATACTCTAGAAGTTATGGCTTGTGTAATAGATTCGTTGACAACCGGTATATGGAATTTGCCAAAGGGAGTAAGTATACACAACTTTATTTTCTAAAATATAACATTCTATATAATATGGCATTATTGAATTTCTTAGAAAATTCTAAAAAATTTAATGTTTCTTCTATACTGAACTCTTAACAATTTTTAAAATATATCAAATTAAAAATAAGTTATTAATACCCAGGCATAATTTAGTAAATAGATAGATAATAAGTATTTGTTTTTTTCTTGTATAATTATATAAGTATACTTTGTTTTTCTATTTGGGTTTTTCCCTCATAAATAAAATATTATGTTTTGTTTATTAACGTTTCGGTTTATTTATGAAACTATCATTACATTCATTACATTTTTAAACAATCACTGTCATTTTTACAAATTAAATCTACTATATTTTCTGCTTTATTGGTTTTCTGGGAGATTAAGTTTAAACAAAATATTATTTGGCTTTTCTCCAGAATAAAATTAAAAAGTTTATGAACCATTTTTAGAAAATTAAAACTTTTATATACTATAAAGAACTGTTCTGTTCTTACAGAATATAATAAATGTTATGATTACAGACACTGCATTTACTATTTTTTTATTATTTCAAGGAAACATTAAATTAAACAACAAAAAGCGTAATACTTTTTATATTTTTTAATACCCATTTCAACTATATAGAATGTGCCAAAGGGAGTAAATATGCATAACTTTATTTTTTAAATGACACATCCTATATATTAGTGCATTATTGAATTTCTTACAAAATTCTAAAAGTTTTTCATGTTTTTTTAATACTTAATTCTAACAATTTTTAAAAAATATCAAATAAAAAATAAGTTATTGATACCCAGGCATAATTTAGTAAATAGATAGATAATAAGTATTTGTTTCTTTGTATAATTATATAAGTATACTTTACTTTTCTATTTGGGTTTTTCGCTCATAAATAAAATATTATGTTTTATTTATTAACGTTTCGGTTTATTTCTGAAACTATCATTACATTTTTTAAAACAATCACTGTCATTTTTACAAATTAAATCTACTGTATTTTATGCCTTATTTGTTTTCTGGGAGATCACGTTTAAACAAAATATTATTTGGCTTTTCTCCAGAATAAAATTAAAAAGTTTATTAAACATTTTTAGAAAATTATAACTTTTATATACTATGAAGAACTATTCTGTTCTTATACAATATAATAAATGTTATGATTACAAACACTGCATCCGCTATTTTTTTTAATTTTAAGTTAACATTAAAAACAAACCAACAAAAAGCGTAAGACTTATTATATTTTTTAATACCCATTTCAACTATAATGGTTGTCAGTTTGATTGATTCTGAGCGTTTCGACTCGAAAAGAGAAAAGGTTCCGTACGTAATGCCTCATACATTTACTCATAGGGAGTATGCTGACATGATATTCGTGTATGGTTTCTGTAATGGTAGCGCATTACGTGCTGTTGATGAATACCGACGTCGTTTTCCAAATCGAAGAGTTCCCAATCGAAAAGTTTTTCAAAAGGTTTTTGCAAATGCTCAGGAAACAGGAATGTTTCCAAGCGTAAGGATTGATTCTGAACGAGAGGCGGGTCTAAATGTGGAAGATGAAGAGAATATTCTGGATATGGCTGAAGAGAACCCAGGTGTTAGTTCGAGGCGGATTATGAAAGAACTTCGATTAGAATCACATTTGGACGTTTGGAAGACACTTAGAAAAACGGTTTAAAGCCTTTCCATGTACAACCGGTTCAACATCTTCAAGAAGGTGATTATGGCTTAAGGGTTCAATTTTGCGAATGGATCCAACAAAATCGAGGCCTACATAAATACATTTTATTTAGCGATGAAGCTCAGTTCACCCGCGATGGAATCAATAACTGTCACAATGAACATCGGTGGTCAGATGAAAATCCTCATGCCACGTTTGAACGAAACTTTCAACACCGATTCAGTATTAATGTGTGGTGTGGAATGCTCAACGACCAGTTATTTGGCCCTTTTGTATTGCCTGAGCGTCTTACTGGAGATGGCTATTTACAATTTTTGGAAGACCATTTAACACACATGTTGGATGATGTTCCGCTGATTGTTCGACATCGAATGTTCTTTCAGCACGATGGAGCCCCGCCTCATTTTAGTCGCCGGGTGCGTAATTTCTTAAATAATCGTTTTTCTGATCGTTGGATTGGCAGAGGAGGGCCTCAAGCTTGGCCACCGAGATCACCAGACCTAAACCCATTGGATTATTGCCTTTGGGGATGGATGAAATCACTAGTATACGAAACACGAGTAGAAACCGTAGAAGGACTCCACAATCGAATTTTTAATGCTGCAAATATCATTAAAAACAATCCGCAAGCAATTCAACGCGCAACACGAGCGATTAACAAACGTGCTGCAGCTTGTATTGAAGTTGGTGGGGGTATTTTTGAAAACATTTTAAATTAGTGGAATTTTGTTTAGTATTTGTTTGTGTTGCTTTTAAAATAAAAAATGGTTACAAAAAACTTTAGAACTGTAGAATGTGCCAAAGGGAGTAAATATGCACAACTTTATTTTTTTAAATTAAACATTCTATATTATATTGCATTATTGAGTTTCTCAAAAATTCTAAAATTACTTTTAAAGTAATCATAACTTTTGTTATATTGTGTTAGAACAGAATAGTTAGTTCTTCATAGTATATAAAATTTTTTAATTTTCCTAAAATGTTTAATAAACTTTTATTTTATTTTGGAGAAAAGCCTAGTAATATTTTGTTTAAAATCTTCTAAAGTTTTGAATAATTTTGCCAATTTTGTCCAAATAGATTTTATACATACTGGACTTTTTCCAAAATTATGCATTAAACCTCGTTGCAAAAAAAAAATATCTACAATTAGGCTAATACGTTTATTTTTAATTCATTTACTGTTAAGTTTGGTCAGCATCCAAATTACTAACAATGGTAACCTTCCATTTTTGATTCTCAAAAGACACTAAAAAGAGTTCTTTTTTTTAATCGAGAGAAATGCATGCTTTATGTGGAGCATTATTTATCAAAAGTAATTATAATTCCTAAATCCTCAAATTGTTGACAGATTCGCTTTTAATGTATTATTTCCCATAGTTTGTCTACAAAACAAAACGTATTATAGCTTAATTTTAGCTAAATCAGATTCTTTGCAACGAGGTTAAATACAGTATTTTGGAAAAAGTCCCGTAAGTCCAGTCCTGTTTAAATCTATTTGACCCAAATTGACAAACCTAGAGAAAACATATCTACCTATTAGCCCTTTAAAAATGAAAAAGATGGGCGCAACAGATAAAAAAATATTATTAGTTAAAAAGTGTGCAAGTTTAATTTGGATCACCCTGTATGTTTGTTTATATAATATGTATGCATTTATTTATAAAAATGTAATATAATGCCTATTTAGATAATTTTTATACGTTTTATCTATTTTTTTTTGGCGATCTAAGACAATTTAAAGGACAGCGTAAAATAAAGTAGAGTTAGACCTTTTTAAATTTTAATGTACGTCCATTATCCATCGACATATTTTATATTTTTAGAAGGGATAATGCCTTTTTTATGACACATATTTTGTTCCTAAAAGGTTTTTAAAATGTTTTTGTTCAAAATTAAAACTAAAAAAGGGTTTTGTTAAAAGACTTGTAAAAAAACTATTTTTTGTGCATTTCTTTTAAAAAGTTGTGTGCCCTCTTTGGTTGTGTGTTACTTTTTATGTCTATTAAATTATTTTAATTTTTTCCTATGACGATTTAAGATAATTAAAAAGGACGCTGTAAAATATAGTAAAGTTAGCCTTTTTTAATTTTAATATTCGTCCATTATCCACCGATATATTTTATATTTTTAGAAGCAATATTGCATTTTTTTATTATAACACACATTTCTTTTTCCCTAAAAGGTTTTAAAATGTTTTTGTTAAAATTAAAATTAATAAAAAAGTGAATTTGGGCTTTAAAAAAACATGTTTTTATTTATGGACTTACAACTATTTTTGTGCATCTCTTTAAAACAAGTTTTACGATCTTTTGGTTGTGTGGTTCTTGTTGTCTGTTAATTTGTTTTTATGGTTTTTTTGCCTACCTACACATAGGAATTATTTGCACAAGTAATTGTTCTAAAACTCACTTTGATGAGTTGCGAATATGAGTATTCTACAAAAAATATAAGCAAAATAGTATTTGGCCTTTTCTCCAGAATAAAGATATTTATTTAAACTTTTAAAAAAATTAAACCATTTATATATTATAAAGTACTATTTAGCCCTTGCATAACATAATAAAAGTTAGGATAACTTTGAAAGAAATAAATTATTAAGTATTTAATATTAAATAATGAATTTTATTAAAATTATATAAAAAAATTACTTACTATACAGAGAAGGTTGCAACTCCTAAACATAATCATCCTAATATCATAATTTAATCAAACAAGTTCTTAACGAGACTGCCAGACGTGAGTTGATCCCTTAGTCGCGTCTTCAAAAAAGTATAAGGTTCTTTAACTCATGGATACTAATTACTTGTGTGACAGTTGGGTGTTGAATTAAAGGAGATGTGTAAAGATTCTTCATTTTTCGCCCATCATAGTCATGAAAATTAAGTTTTTATCAAAATAAATTTATTATATGTATCTAGTAGTATAAAAAATTATTAGCAAGTCACATAAAGCGGCCGTCAACTTAATATATTTGTTGAAATGTTGTTATTTTGAGTGATTTTTTTTTAATTTCTACTAAAAAAATCTGTCAAGCACTCGACGCACGAACACAAACTAATGCTTCTTTAAAAGCCTATTCAGTGTAGTGTTCGAAAGACTTAAGATAATTTTGATTCGTCGAGTTCTTGACACATTTTTTTTTTTTTAATTTGCAAAAATCACTCAAAATAACAAAATTTTAACACATATATCAAGTTTGATATATTTGTTTGATGTATTCTTTTTATGTGACCTGCCATTAGGATTTCATACTACTTTTAAAAAATATAAAGACTCTTACCTAATCTTCTAATAGATATAATAAATTAATTTTGATAAGAACTTTTAATTTCCGTGACTATGATGGGCGAAAAATCGACCTTCTTTATTACAATAAATATTCATTGTAAAGTTTAGAGGTTTTATCTTTCAAACTATGTGTGTTTATTGCAGACTTTATCCGACATATTTTAATTTTTTTTTCATATTTTTGGCGCTACAGAATATGCCGTCGAAGTAGGGCTAGAGACAGTGACGTTAGTTAGGATTTAAGGGCGAAGAAGAGTGCGAAGGCCTATAAACGCCTGTATTTTTAATAAACACAAGTTTAATTTTAAGTTTTTTTTTGGGTTAAAAAATGCATCAGCACAATATACACGTCGGTATATTTAAAAATTTAGTAGCAATAGTTAAAGGGGGCATTTTGGATGTTCAAAAAAACTTTTTTCCATAAATTATATGTTCTACAATTTGGGCATTTTATATTGAAAAAAACCGTAAGTTAATATGGTTACTTTTTTAAACCAATGTAAAGAAACGTTTTATTCAAATTATAAAATACTTTCTTTTCAAGCTACAGCTTTTGTAATTTGCTCCTTTCTAAAATAAAACGCACAAATGAGGTGATTAAAAAATTAATTAACTTTTTAAATAAACACTACTAAAACATATTGTTACAGACTTTCAAAAATCTGTTTAGGTTAGAGAATTTTAGAGAGTTAGGATCATTTATTTTAGTTTGTTAATTTATTTAAATAATTTACCTTAATTTTTCCAAGTTCTTTCATCACTTTCGAAGGTTTCCGAAAACGCCCAAATTATCCAATAAGAACTTTTATGCCATCCTGTATTATGGATTTTTCGGGATATTTCTCGAAAATTCTAGATCATTCTTTACTCTTCCACCATACTATAAAAGGGCGACGGGAAACCTCCGATCTATTAGTATAGATTCGACTTTTGTACCCAACCTCCCATTTACGCTTTTGTACTGTAAACCTCGAGACATTGACAAGTGAAGATTTTGTCGTTGTTGTAACCATAGCTACGTTCCATTGTTAATAAAGGTATAAAAACGAAGGCCGTGTTTTTATACGAGGTGATTCGGAACAATATGCAGTGGCAGCCTACTACTTTACCATTTCTGTTTAATTTCTATTCTTAATGGCTTTCTTTTACTTACTTAATGTAATTTATTGTACTATTAAATACATAACATACATAACAGTACAAACGGCTATTAACCTAGGCCTTTTCTTTTTATTTAACAGCAATGTGGCTAAAAACCGGTTGCTTTTTACAAAAATGCAATGCAGTACTACAGTTCCAATACATTTTTTATGCAACTTACGGCTTAAGCTTAGACGGGGGTGTATTTTAGGGCATATACTTATAGAAAAACGTGTAATTTTGACCTTAAAATATACCCTTAGAATTTTGAAGCGCCTTGTACAAACTCTTTGATTTAAATCTGATTCATACTAAAAATGTATTTTTTAATATAAAAGTGAGTTAATAGATAAATTAGTATGCTACTGTTAATATTTTAATAAGAAAATTTAACTTGTAATATATCATACGTGCAGAAACTGTGAATCTAGGAGCGGAACCTTTTCCAATAAATTTTAACAAACGAGAGACGACTAAGTAAGTATTGAAAAACAAACCTAATTTTTATGTAGGCCTTTAAAAATTTTGTAATATTGTTGGCATTGTATTATAGCTAATATTTTGTTCGGTATAAAATATATAAAAAATTGTGATAAAGATATATTTTATTATTTTTCATTGTAAGATTAGGGCTATCGCTCCCCTGTAGCTAAACCACAGCTAGAGATTTTTTTACTAGATAAATAAGCATTGGAAAACATCATAACACTTAATATTTTCACTAATATTTATATGTTTGTTATCTAATACCTTAACAACACTTATTTCCTTTTTACACTCGTAATAAATAAAATATACTGGTATATATAATTGTCCATAAAAAACACTTACACAAATGGTTATATCAATAGTTATTACCCTAAGTTGATATAATCAAAAAGTGTAATAGATCTACATAAAAATTGTTATCCATAAATACGATTTACGGTAATTTTTCTCAAATAAACTTATAAATTATAATGTGAATTATTTATTTATCTAGGTTTAAAACAAAGTAACCAACTAATAACTACTTTTCAGTTCTATTTTTTAAAATTAAAATGTCACTTTTTAAGTAAAAGTAATTTAGCGAAAATCCATTAAATACTTAGAAGATATAGCGAATTTTCTGTCTTTTCGTATTAGGTCGGGCTAAATAAAAATATTGCCAATTATAGCCCGTCAAAATAAGTAATACTTTAATAGAATCAGGAAAACTAATACTTCTTTTTTAATAAAATTTAACTGTAAACTTAGTTTGTGAAAAATATCTCACTAAAAAAATGATAATTTTTTGTCACATTTTATCCTTCTTTAAATTTGCAAGATTTGCTTTTCACTTCTTTTTAGGTATTACCCTGTTAAGCTTTTATTGGCTGACTCTGTGGACGTTTTTAGAAAGAAAACATAACTAAAAAGCAATGTATCAACTTAATTTGGATTACAAAATAAATATATACTACAACAAACATTCCTGGGATATCCAGAACTAACTTAAAGTCAATTATAGCCTTTTTCAAATTAATGATGCTCTAATGGGATTAGGAAAGCCACTAGCTACTTTCGCAATAGGTGTATACTTACTTTTAGGAAATTAAACCAAAACTACTCAGAGCTACACAGAACTTATTTATGGGCATAACTTTACTAATATTTACCGCTTTGTTTTACACATGCATACATTTTGTTGTTTCTTTTTGTTTATTCATATTGTTAATTACATTAATAAAAATTGTATATTATATACAATTAAATTAAGATAAATGTTTCTTAAATATTTAGAAAAATTACCGAAACAAGTTTTTTTATATATTTTAAAGAAGTTTATTTCAACATACTTTTTAAAAGTTGGTTATTCACCTTATCTTTAATTTAGGTGCCATGCAACACCACAAAAACGGTAAAAAGATTGTAGATATGGTAAAAGTAAAAGTAGATAAAGAAGAAAGTAGTTATATACGGGTTGTCTGAAAAGTCAATTGAAAGGGATTGCGGAACATGATTAGCGACGTTAAATGACCTTAGTAAAAACGATGGTTTTTGAGATATTGGCACAATTTTAAATTACACTGTCCACGGTTCCGCTATTTCAGATAAAGTAAAAGTTTTTATAAAAAAACATATTTTTTGAAATATCAAAAATAAAAAAGTTACAGTATGCTTAAGTGTATGCGTAGACAGAATATAGATTTTTGAAAGGTACTTTTAGTTTAATGTGGATTTTTGATCATTCAAATGGTTATTTAGTGCACCCTTTAGGTGTGATAATCAGAAATCTAATCCCAGAGGACGATTTTCACGAATTTCAAGTACCAATATCTCAAAATCCAACCTTTTTTTCCAGTGCCATTTTATCTTTTTCTGGATGCTTATATAGGTTGTTTAATTAGCCATTTAAATATTATCTTTGACTTTTTTAACACCCTGCATATTTAAAAAAAAAATCTTTTAGATCGTTATATTTCATAAAACGTTTAATAAAGAATTAAAAGTAAATCACTTTAACCGTCATTATCTTTCATAAATATAATATCTCCAAAATTTAAAAGTAAAAAGTTGATAATAGAAATTTAGAAACTAAATGACGCGTAACAAATGTGAGTGTAAAACTTGGGCATTTATTTTAAAACTTTTGATTTTTCGTTTACAACACTTTCTTTTGTAGTAATACTGGTTTTCGCCGATTTTTAGACTAACAAAAGGTATTGTTTAAAATTATCTAACTTCAATAAATTAAAACTTTGTAATTTTAAAAGATTTCTAAAATTTCATTATTTTTATAATAGATATTTTAAAAATAAAATGATGCAACTTTATTTAAAGCAAGTTAAAACGTTGTTCTTTAATATTATAAATCTTTAATTTTTAAAATTCTTTGTACATTTTTGCGGCAATTTTTATTAAAATGTTTGTTACGGTTGCCATGTTATAAATTTAAATTATTTTGTTGAAGCCGATTTACAATGTCTTATCAACTCTAATCTAAGGGTTAAAGGATAGATGCTTGGGACGTAAATTTGATGAAATTTTATCGACAAATCCCAAATTTTGCAAAATTATCCGTATTTTTAAAAAAGTATTGCGGGTTGAAATATTTTCACGCTAATTTTTTTATACAAGATTTTCAGATGCCCCTTGTTATCAGAGAAAGTAAGATGTTTGGTTAAACTTACGAAATAAATACAAATAGAGAATCACTTCAAAAACTTAAACTTTTCTTTGCAAATTCCAAAATAAAAAATTTCTTTAATAAAATGTTCCTGTTAGCACCAATAGCATCAGACATATATTTGGTATGGGTCCCATGTCTCAGTTTTTAGATAAACTAAATTTTAAAATCCTAGCCATGGCTATACAGGGTGTTTCAAAACAAATGCGAGAAATTTTAGGAGGTCCTCAACGTCTTAGTTTTTGAGATACAAGGTGTGAATTTTTTCAAAAAACCAAAAATTTCCAAAACACCTATTTTAGTAAAAATTGTTATACTAGATATAAACCCTATTTTAATAGGTTTTTGTTATTTTAGTTACAAAATTGCTAATTAAAAATTATAAAACCAAATTTTTAAAAGAAAAAAGCGGTATTTTTATTTGCCTAATCTAAGGAAATCACACAAATTTTACAGACATTTACACAGTCAGTGGCGTTGAGAATATTCCTTCAGTTGCCTCTCGAGACGCCACTGGACTTACTAAATGTAATTAAGTTAGTTATAAATTACTCCCTTAATGTCAGTATTAATACTGCCAAATTAAAACAAAATTGGGTAAAGAATAGTTAGGATATTAAAAAATTGATTTTTTTAAAATTATAACACCCTGTAGTTTAAAAACTAAGACATTTAGGACATATGTTCATATATAGTTTTTTTCTTTTTTTTGATAAAAATCACCTCCCAAAATTTTTCGCATTAATTTAGACACACCCTGTATAAATGCGCAACCACAATATGCAGCAACAAAGTAACACTGGATGCTGAACTCGGGAATATCAAAATGGATCTGCTCTAGAATGTTTATGCTAAGAGATCTATAAATAAAATTATAAATAGTTGTAATGTGGAACCACCAGTGCGACCACCTGAGTAAGATACTTTCTTTTTTCGAAGAATTTCATACGTGAAACGTCTAAAAGATTAGACAAATAGCCAAGGAGTATGAAATCAAAACTGTTCCTAAGTCTGGATCTACATTACAGTATTTGGTGAAAACAAAATCCGATTTATTTACACGAGAGAAGATCTACCAGGTACCATGCCAATGTGGGGGGTCGTACATTTGAGAAACAAAACGCCCTTTAAATGTAACACTTGCAGAGCACATATAACACACATTAAGAGAAGAAACATTAAAGTCAGGGATCTCTGACCATGTTTGGTCTCTACAACATAACATCAAGAGGTCAGAAGCATGGGCTGTTCACAAAGAACCACATTGGAGAAAGCACAAATTTAAAGAAGCCGTCTTTATTAAAGACAGTAATTATCTTTTAAGCTTATCACGTCTGAACATACCAAATATTTGGAAACCACTTTTAAGCGTACCAATGCCAGCGTCATGGATAGGCAACCCCACGCTTGACCATACCAAGTCCATTATAGGTGAATGACTCATTAGCTTTGGGAATTAGGTTTAATTTACACTGTAAACGAACAGATAGTACTGCCCAAAACGTTGTGTGAATAAATTAAGTAAAGAAAGTCCGAAATGTTTCTTTTACTTACCGAATCATTGTCTACCACATTGAGAGAGAATATCCTATATCGTTACACCTTTTCGGGACACCTTGTATAATCAAGGTGATTAATTAAACTGATAATTAATTTAGGTATACGATATGCTGTAGAAATAATAATTATTAAGGATAAGTTAGCAAGTTATTCAACGAAACTAATACTTTTTCAATGTAAACAGAAATAAAGTAAAGTTTTTCGGTTAAAATTAAAGTCGCTAGAATGAAAAATATACTATCAAATAAAAGTCGCTGGACATCAAATTGAACTGCAGGTCAATAGAAGGCGGAGGATACAATCTTGGAGAAATTGAGTTGTTGGCAGCTCTCATAGCCGCTTTTATTATGTCGGCTTAATCCTTATATCACTATACTACTACCCTAAAAATAAAACATATTTAATAAAAATCAATATATTACTGATGTCAAGTTTGCGACATTGACTTATTTTTTTACCCAAGACTTATCTGTGCTTTGACCTTTTGCTTACAGTTAACACGACATTGTAAAAGCGGCTCTTAATAGTTTATTATTTTATATAAAATAATATACAGAAGGTCCCATTTAACAAAAACTAATATCGTATATCGTTACACGTTTTCGGGACACCCTGTATAATTAAGGTGATTAACTAAAATTTAATAAAATTTGTTACTATATTCTATAGAAATATTAAATATTTATTAGGCGCGTCTCGTCCATAAGGTCATTTGGTCCATGACCCAGCTAATTCATAATAATCCCAACAAAGAAAAAGCACAAATCTATTTTTATAAAAAACTTCCTTTAAATCTTTAATTATACAAAAACTCCCTTCGCGAGAATAGAATCAATTCACTAGGTAACATTTTAACTTGACCAAAATGCATAAAAGCCAAAAAAGGAAGCATATACTTGCAATTCAGAAAGTTAAAAAGAGACGAATAATCGTACCCTGGTCACTGCCTAGAGACAACCTTTAATACAATGAGTGGATACGTGTTTATGTGGTTGCCTACATTGCACTGCATCATATTATAATTCGCTTTTGCGGTAATGTTTTTTAGCGACGGAGCAAGTCTTATTGTAAAATATAAACAATAAATGTGTTTTGGTTTTCAAATTTAGTTAGGTTATGTTATATAACATGTAATATGCAAACTAACAATGGATTCAACTGTGTAAAAAATAGGTATTACAATGTTAAGTGGGTGATACTTTAAAACATTTAGAAACGATTAGAAATAAAAAACCACGTTCGAAAATTCGAAACCCGCTCTGGAACTAAAACCACGGAACAAAAAGAATTGTTCTGATTAGTTAGTACTTAACCTTTACCGTCAAAGACAGATGACAAGAAGAAAACAGGTACTTTAAACCGGTAAAAATAAATATGATATAAACATTTCTAAACTTGTAAGTACTTACTTTTTGTAGAAATAATACTTAAACAATATAAGATTCTTTTCAATTTTTAGTCATCAAAATTCATTATTACTATTTATTTTTAATAATATCTAATCAATTCATTTGCAAACTGTCAAATTTTAAACCTAGTGATACATGAACTAAAAGAAATTATGACGGAATTAAATTGTAACTTGACTGTTTGGTTCAGTTGATGTCGCGTTTACATTGCGTTAAGTTCATTGTAGTAGGCATTGAACCAAACACTAATTAAAAGTGTGAAAAAAGCTTCAAAGTGTTAAAAAAAGTTACGTTTTTTAACACTTTATGTAGGGTACTAGAATGGAGTACTTTAACTTCATTTTAACGGCTAAAAAAACAGCATTTTATTAACGGTCGTGGAAAAATGTTATTTTATTATTTTATTGTTTTTGCAATGGATATTTGTTTACATATTTTTTCGGCAAAAGTAGAAACAAAATATCATTGTTTAAGTCCGTCCATAAAAATATGTAGTTTATTATAATTGTATAGAAAATGACACATTGTATAGCGAGGCACAATTGGTTGCTCACAAAATTTGACCCACCTAAGGAAAAGCCACCGCCCGCGCTTAAAATTAATGGTAAGCAAGCAGGTTAATCAGCGAAACAAATACTCTCGTAATGTAAACAGAAATAAAGTAAAGCTTCTCGGTTAAAATTGAAGTCGCTAGAATGAAAAATATACTATCGAATAAAAGTCGCAGGATAGCAAATTGAACCGTAGGTCAATAGAAGGCGGATGTTACAACCGTGGAGAAACAGAGTTGTCCCTGCAGTGCTATATATCAATTAGGACGGACTACTTCGCACAAAAATACCTAGACAACATGAAACAGTGAATGCAACGGATGGTATACGCTTCGCTCGAGTGATTTACGAAGTGAAGTAAAGTGATGGGAGGGTCAGAACGGAAAAGAAAAGCATTGTTGTATTAGTGACAGAGGATTTGTTTTATTTTTCTTTGCTTTACGTAGAAAGATGTATAAATAGTTTGTTTCCACGGTGTAAGTGGGCGTACACACGGTTAAACATGCTTTCGAACCTACCTAAAAAGGCAAGTTTTATATAATTATATATATATATATATATATATATATATATATATATATATATATATATATATATATATATATATATATATATATATATATTATACAGAAAAATAATGTTCGTCACTTTAAAAGGTGATTTCTTGCATTATTCTAAGCGAAAAAGTTATACATTAGTTTCAAAAATCCGTTTTCGAGAAAATTAAGTCGTAAATAGTTAATCTTTTTTTTAACATTTGACAACATTGCAACACAACAGCGATAAGAGCGCACGAGGACAGCAACTGATTCATCAAATTGTTATATTTTTTTATGTAATTACGCTTTAAGTACACACAGTAAGTTCATGTCAACAATTAAAAAACACCATTTTTTAAAGGTCGTGGAAAAAGTGTATTTTTCGGCATTAATGCTGGCACCTATCTCATTTAATAACATGGAATAAAAATGTTCCTCGTGACGTCTACACAACCATTACCAATATGGCGGAATGTCGCGACCCTTTATAGACCGTTTCTGGTCTGCGGGTCATTATGGAAAAAGAAAGCATTGTTGTATTAGTGACAGAAGATTTGTTTTATTTTTCTTTGGTTTACTTAGAAAAATTTATAAATAGTTTGTTTTTACGGTGTAAGTGGGCGTACACACGGTAAGACGTGCCTTCGAACCTACTTGAAGAGGCAAGTCTGCGGGTCAAAATGAAAAACAACAGCATTGTATATTAGTGACGGAGAATTTGTTTTATTTTTCTTTGCTTTGCAGTTTTTACGTATGAAGATGTATAAATAGTTTGTTTTTATCATGTAAGTGGGCGTACACACAGTTAGACATACATGCCTTCGAGCCCTGCCTGAAGAGGCAAGTCTCCAAGTAAGGCTGGTATTGTCTTTTACATACACACGTTCTGTTAAGACTGACAGACATCACTTCATTTAAAAGAACAAATAATCATACAAATAAAAATTTATTACCATTTACTACTAAAATATTAGGTTAAAATAGCACTTCAATTGCATGTATGATTATTAAAACAAGTGACAAGAAAAAGTGCTGTAAGAAAAGAATATAAATGAAGTCATGGTTACCTAAGGTAAGCCTCGCACTGGTCTGACAAGGAAATAAGGCAAGGCGCGCTCTAAAGTGAAGAGCAAATAAAGTGGAGGCGAGGTGGTGAGCTAGTGGCAAGTGAAATCTTTAAAGCAACCAAAAATTAACTATTTTGAAGACTAATGGTACCTAACTGATGCCACACACTTGCAATACACCATTTTACCGCCACTCTGCTTTAATGCGCGCTTTTTTTATTTATTTACGCGGGTTTTAAATATTTCATCTTACCATTTTAGTGCGCCGTATGTGGCGGCGAGGTGGTGAGCTCTTGATGGCAGGTAAAATTTCCAAAGCCCGCGTAAATAAATGTAGAAGCGTGCAATAAGGTCGAGTAATGCTGAAATGGTATTTGGCAAGTGTGTACCACTAGTATTCAACATATATAAATTTAAAAATTTTATCTGCCACTAGCCTATTACCTTGACACCACGTGACCTGCTTGCTACTTTGGTGCACGCCTTGCCTGAAAGGTAGAAATATACATACGGTTATTTATTAAAAGAGCTGCAAATAGAACCAGATGACTACAGAAATTAAGTACAAATGCTCGAAGCAACGTATTGGAACAATTAGTTTGTCATCACCGTACACAAAAAAAAACTCTCTAAAGCGAGCATACATGTCAAACCTTTTCTTAAATTGCTTATTTTTGTCAGTTATTTTAATTTTCCAAATGCTCATTGACGTAACTACAGGGGGACCTGAGGGGCTAGGCTCCCCCAAGTAAGTGTTGCCAGGCCACCCCAGGAAAATATACCTACCAAATAGGCATATTATGTGTACATATAACGTTTTCAAGTGAGTTTTTGGCCTCTTGTACTTGTTGGCAGGCTCCCCTAGGATAAATAAATGTAAATATATCATAGCAATATAAGTATATCTTAGCAATATACGTAAGTATATCATGCAATGAGGCGTTAATGTTTAGGTAAGCCCTTTTTTCTCCCTAAAAAGTAATGGGTTTAAAAATAAAAAAATTACCTGCATTGCAGCTTGCTATCCCTGCTTTTAATTTTCAGACACCTAGGACTCTCAGGTTCAATATCCAGTTACGCCTTATACTTTATACTTTTAAAATGGAAACTCTAAAAATCTCTGCATTTTTTATTTGATGCCAGATTTGTGTTATGTACACTTTTTAAAGGTAACAATTAAAAAAAGAAAAATAGTACTTACTGCTTTTAATACATATTGCAAAAAGTTAAAACGGCTGATTTTCGGAGATATGTTATAAAGAACTTTTATCACCTCTTAAAACTACGAACATAAATACCCTAACACCCTGTATATATAGTTAAAAATGCTTGCGATGGAACCTCGACTTTAGGTGGTTGGAGTTTAAAAACACGAGGAAGGGCATGGAACAGGTAAAAGTTGACAAGACTGGATAAAGTCACTACATTTTGACAGTTAATGATTAATCCAGTAGCGTCTAGAATTTGTGCATTTCATTTTGCATGGTTTTAAAAGTGATATTTGTTGAAAGATGTGATTCCAAATGTTTTTGTTTAAAGTTGAAAAAAGTTGCAACTTAATAACTATTACAAAGTGTTGTGTAAATGGTTGTTTCAATAATACTATAATAGTAATTTATGTAACAAGTGCATAAAGTGATACTTTTTTACGAATGGTAAGTTTGACAGCACGAGCCGTTATGCGAGTGCGGCAATCTCATGAGTATAAAAAGACAATTTATGTATATGTTACATACTATATTTTTTCCACGACCGTATAAAAGTTTTCCAAAATACCATTTTATACACGTTTTATTTATCTAAACTAGACAATTATTCTCTTTATAACTATGCATTCTTTATTTAATTTTAGAAAATTGTATGTACTTACTTTTTCTAGAAATAATACTAAAACAGTATAAATTCTTTTAATTTTTGAGTCATCCAAATTCATTATTACTATTAATTTTCAATAATTTCTATTAAATTTATTTGCAAACTCTTAAATTTTAAAACTAGTGACACATAAACTAAAAGAAAAATGACGAATTCAAAGGTTACTTGACCGTTTCATTCAGTTGATGTCGCATGTACTGTTACATTAATAATACTAAAACAGTATAAATTCTTTTTTAATTTTTGAGTCATCCAAATTCATTATTACTATTAATTTTCAATAATTTCTATTAAATTTATTTGCAAACTCTTAAATTTTAAAACTAGTGACACATAAACTAAAAGAAAAATGACGAATTCAAAGGTTACTTGACCGTTTCATTCAGTTGATGTCGCATGTACTGTTACATTGCATAAATTATTATTTCAGTTTATTGTAGTAAGCATTAAAATAAAACACCAATTTAAAGTGTGTAAACAGGTTTAAAGGGTTAAAAAAGTTACTTTTTTAACACTTTATGTAGTGTGGAGTACTTTAACTTCATGATAACAATTAAAAAAACAGCTTGTTTTTAACGGTTCTGGAAAAAGTGTATTTTCTCGGCACTGATGTTGGCACTTATGTCCAGTTACGCCTTATACTTTATACTTTTAAAATGGACACTCTATAAATCTTTGCATTTTTATTTTTTTTTAAATGTCAGATATCTGTTATGTACACTTTTTAAAGGTAACAATTAAAAAAAATTAGTACTTACTGCTTTTAATACATATTGCAAAAAGTTAAATACATTCAATATCAAAATGTACGATGTTTTGACAGTAGTTTAAAAATATATATATTATATTTGATACCGGCATTAAAAAAAACAATAAACATAAAAACCTGTCTTAAGTCAACTGTATGAAAAGAGTTCTCTATGTTTGTTGAAATTGCTAAGATAGTAAAAATAGATCTATTTTAACAACAAAGTTGCCATAGTACTCTTAGTTTTAAGCTACAATACGATATTTAGACATTTTTATACAAGACTAAAAAATTGTTAAAAGGTAAAAAAATATCCTGCAGAAAATTGTGCTTGACGCAGCCAGTATTTATAGTAATATAACACAAATTCCTTTTAAATAATATTTCTTTTTTTTTTTCAGGTAAGCAACAAACGTTTTTAAGATACAAAAGAAAATATTAACCCTAAAAAGTAAATGTTGGTGCTTGCTATACTACTGTAAGTATATTTAAATTTTCTCTAGGACTGATTCCAGTTCTAGAAAAAGTGTTTTTTTAACATTTAAAAAAGTAATAATTTAAAAATAAAATTTATTGAGTTTATTTAAAACTAATATAAAGATAAAAATTTTATTTTTTATTAGCAAAAAAATATATAAATTTTTTGTTTGGACCCCTTTCCCATCCTTTATATTCTTGTAGACCCCTAGTAAAGCGTAATAGTGCAATTTTACGCCCTCTAATGGGAGCGTAAAATTTTATTTTATGCCCGGTCGTACAAAAAATGTAATTTAATTGTCAAAAGCAGTGTATCAAATTTTGTGGAAATATCTGTAGTAATAGGAAAGTTAAAATAAAAAGGCACTTTTTTCTTAAAACTCTAACACCCTCTATTTCGAGAAAAAAGCATTTTTGAACGTAATTTTATTTATTTATTTTTCTAATTTTCTTGCACCTTGTTATAAGAAAGGTACCAACTTAAAAATAACCCTGAATACTGACTCTTTATATTTAAAATAAAAAAAAACATGAAAATTAATGTTTACAGGTATCTCCCCTCTTAAATTTCGGCTTTTGTAAATTAATCTGTTTTCTGCAGATGACCGAAAAAGTTTTAATCTTATCGTTCTGGTTGAAAGGGTGATAATTATAGGAGAATCCATTGTTGCGTCAGGGCCGATTCGCTCAGTTTTCGTTCAAAACAATCGTTCGATTGCCTTTCTTTGCGGCTTTTATCCGAATAATCAAACGTTAGTTAAAGCGTTGGGTCATGCTTTTGTTCCTTTTATTGCTGTGTTATCGATCTCGTTGTGGTGGTGTTTATATACAGGGGTTCGATAAGATTTGACCCTAGGTTTTATTTTAGTCAATAAACCTTTTCCAACTTTTAGCGTAAAACTGTTTTGTTGGTTACCGTTGTTGTACAGTGTGGGACAAATTAAACTTGCACACTTTTTAACTAATAATAACTTATCACATCATCTTTAAGGCAATAGTGATTTTTTTTATGTTTGCCAATTTTAGACAGGACTGGACTTTTTCCCAAATTATACTTACCTTTAAATTTGTTGCAAAAGTAAATTAAATTTATTTACAATTAGGACAATACGTTTATCTTTAATTAACTTACTTGCATGCTTTATGGGACGTACCTTTTTATTAAGAATAATCAAAATTTCTACATCCTTAAATTTTTACAGATTCGCTTTTACTAAATCATTCCCCATAGTTTGTCTACAAGTAAAACGTATTAGCTCAATTGTAGCTAAATCAGATTTCTTTTAAAACGAGGTTAAATATGGTATTTTGGAAAAAGTCCTGTAAGGCCGGTTCTATCTAAATCTGTTAAAAAGAACTCATTTACCCATTAGCTCTTTAAAAATAATAATAAAAAAATAGGCCACTATTGTAGTTCCAAATTTCATCACCATTTATCAACTGGATCAGGTTTAAGAAGCGAGGGGACAAACTTTGGGTTCCCAGTATATAATGTAACTTTGATCTTTACATATACAGGATGTCCCAACTCTATTAATACAGCAAATTACTTCGCCTCTGTACAAAAAGAGAAAAATAAACTTAAGCTAAAAAATGTTTATTTAAATACACTTTTTTTTGTCAGTACTAGTTAATATACAAGATGTCTTAAAAACATTATTTTCATTGTCAAGTTGTTTTTTTTTAATGGAACACCCTATATATTTTAAGAAATTTTGACTTAATAATAAATTCTGCATTAAAATATACACACACTATACGTCAATAAATGCTGGTTTTAGATATCAGCAGAATGTTAATATACTTATAACCGATTAAAAGTGAAGAAAGAAAATAATGTTCTGGTTCTAATTATTTTTAAATAACTCTGTCACTGTCAAAGTGACAAAACGTATAATATCATGCAATGAATTACCTTCAGTAAGAACTACTTATAAGTATGTTAGGTATTTAGTTTATTTTAGATACATACTTACTAACTTATAAACCCCCATAATTGACGTAATGTTGTTTTTTAATGCAATTCACTAAACCGGTGTCCAAAATAAACTAAATTTCTGACATACCTATTAGCAGTTCTTACAATGGAAGGTAATTAATTACTTGTTATTATATTATTTCTCACTCTGACAGTGACATAATTATTTAAAAATAATTAAAACCAACACATGACTTTATTTCTTCACTTTTCATTGTTAATGAGTATATCAACATACTGCTAATATCTCAACAACCAGCACTAATTGACGTATAGTGTGTTATATATTTTTGATATAGAATTTAATACAGTCAAAACTTGTTAAAATATTAATTATAATAATTAATATATATTCATTTAAAAAAATCTACTTGCCAATAAAAATCATGCTTTTGAGACATCTTGTATAATAACTAGAACTATCACTAAAAAGAGTGTATCCGAATAAACATTTTCTAATTCAAGTTTATTTTTGTATCTTATACAGGGGCGAAGTTATTTGGTGTATAAATAGAGTTGGGACACCCTGTATGTACAGCAATTTGGGCATTGAGAAACAGACCGGACCATCCGACAAATATATAATTATTAATTTTAAATTCTTATTTATCCAGAGCCAGTGAGGACTAACGTGAGTAGTGTAGTGATCGCTTAGTCCGTTTAAAAATAGATTTGTGGGATAAACTGCTCAGATTCTCAATGTCTCAATTTAGATTTTATTTTAAACGCTATATAAAACGTTTTCCGCAGTATTTTTTAATAATTTTTTAATATTTTATTGTCTTTATAATTTGTACCACCTATTTTTAATGTAATGTAATTAAACATATTAGGTTATATAAGTTGTACTGTAGTTTGGTATTATTGTAATAAATCATATTTCAATATTTATGCTCTGATATGGAAAAGGGTATTTCGATTATTTTGTTATTGCTTATGATATATTCCATTTTATATGTAATTTCACCTAATTAGATATACACTTAAATATGTAGTTTCAGGTATTATTGTTACAAACCATGTTATTTAATTAAATGTTGAGTTAACAAGAATTATTTAAAATTTTTGTAATAGTGTGTTATCAAATTACATTGTGTTATGCAAACCTCAACGGAATGCAATAGCCCTTTTATAAAATTATTTATAAAACCAATTAATTGTTTGCTTGAATTACAGATTATATTATATTGTATTTATTTTTTAATTAGTTATTTTACATATTTTTCGGGATTGTTTTATAATAAGTGGTCATAAATTTACGATACCAACTTTACGAATTCAGTGTGGGAATGATAGAACATCTCCGACCATCGTTGGTTACTGGTCATCTCGAGTACAAGGGAATAATTAATATTAATTTATATTTTTTTAATTTCAGGAAATTATTCGGATTTTCCTTATATCCAATATTTAACACGTAAGTAGTTTTTTCTTCAGATAAAAAGCGTTGAAAATAAAATAATAATAATAAAAAAGCATTTTCCCAGATTGCAAGTTTATTTTTATATGTATTAGTAATTTCGAGTGATCTTAATATTAAAAATGAAGTATAAATTAGTACAAAAAAAAACAGTGCTTGGTCTGTATTCATGGTCCTCCTCTAACTTTTTGAATTATTTGGTATTTTTTAAAGAGAAATTTGAGGATTTTAGTAAGACAACATTAACCAACTTTTAAATGTCAAACTGATAGCCGAGCGTTATTAGGAAAAAATAATAAATGGAAAGGAGGATCTTGTCGCACATCATTCTAAAGCTTCTAAGGAGTATTTTATAACCTCAGAATATAAAGTTAATACCTTTACCTACTACAAAATGGCGGTACTTTGAAAATTATCTAAATACCTCATTTAGCTGGCCATATTTTCGAATCTAATAAAGTTAGATACACCTAATGTGTAAAGCTCTTTTTAGGGTTTATTTAATGGTAATATTGATAATTATATACAGGGTAGGACAAAAGAATGTAGATTTTTTAATGACGCACTCTGTATATTAAATCATGATTAAAAAGATATTAAATTTAAGAGACCTTCAAGAAAATACTTAATAAGGTTTATCTTACTCTATTAGTTTTAAAGATATGGCCATCCAAATCAGGTATTTAGGTTATTTTTAAAGTACCGCCATTTTGTGATAAGTATAGATATTCACTTTATATTCTGAGGTTTTAAAGTACTCGTCAGGAGCTTTAAAATGATGTGCAACAAGACCCCCTTTCCATTTATTTTACGAAATAGCGCGTAACTTTTAGTTTGACATTTATATCTGTCATTTCTTACCTAAAATTTGGTTTGCGGAGTCTTGGTTAAGTCCTCAAATTTTTATGAAAAAATACTAAACAACTTAAAAGAGGAGGCGCCTCTGACTTCAGCCAAGTGCTGTATAACAGACTACTAGTAAATTTTCCTAACAAGAGAGCTTTTACAGGTGTTAAGCCTAAAATTAAACTTAACATACCGGACACCTCTATGTGTAGATACACTTATGAGTTAAAAAATAAATAAAAAGTTGTTAAAGGTCTTTACCCCAAAGAGCTGTTGCAATTTTATTATAAAATTTATTTACTTTTTCGTTTTTACCCTTTTTTGCACATTTTAATTTTAAATAATTTGTGGGTATTTATTATTTGTTTATTTAATAAATTGTTTTGGCGGCTGTTTTAATTTTGGGTGTTTTAATTAATTAATATTTATTAAGGGTGTTTAAGTTTTTTAAAAACCCATTTCGCTATTTTTTATTAATTATTTTTTGAATTATAAAACGAATAATATATTATACCTCTTTTATATACAGGGTGTTACAGAATGTTGCTAAATGAATTTAGGGGTAAATTCTACTAATAAAACTATAAAGAAATATATATTAATATTGTTCCGCAAATTTGTCGTTCTCCTGACACAGGGTGTTTCACTTGTAAAAAAATAGTTTTTTTTTATTATTTGAAATATTCTTTACTGAATTTTGTTTTAATTTAAAAATGTGATTTGTGGCAATAAGAGGGAACCTTACCACTGACTTAAACGTAAATATAATTACAGCTTTGATGTCTCTTTAAATTTTTCTTGCTTGTTTAGTTTAGAAGAAGAAAAATAAAATCCACCAAATTGCATATTTTTAGACCATAAAACAAACCATGCGCGAACATTTTCTTCTAAAAATTAGGTTTTATAATATTTTTATTAGCAGGGTGTCCCACCTTTGCTTTAAAAAGTTTTGAAAATTTGGTATTATTATAAAGTCAGTAGGGGACGTACAACTAAATATTGACTTACCACTTCCGGTTATATCGGAAGTTAATATCAACTTTCTTATTTTAAATGGAACGCCCTATATATTATTTATTTTTGGATTCTGCGTAAAATTCTAAACATAATTTATGTTTAATGTTCTATACCCAATTCCAACCGTTTTTGACTTATTTTAAAGTATTTTATGACATTAAGCAATGGTGAGAATAATACTAAATTAAACTTTAAAACGCTATAAAGAAACTTTATTTAATTAAATAGGATTATCATAGCTTTTCTTAAAAGTAATGCAATAATTTGCCCTTTGTAAATTAATCGGTATTCTGTAGAGAAAAGCCTTCCTTTGCAAACCGTTTTTGACTTATTTTAAATTTTATGTCAAAAATGACGTTTGCAAGCCATTACATAACCATCAATTTCTTCTAAACAAAATGCCTTTAATGTGAGTTGGGATCGGATTTCTCGTAAAGAAATAACTACTTTAGCAGACTGTATTGATATTTTATCAAATAATAAATACAGAGTGGTCAAAATTATTCGTTAAAAATTATAACGACAAAAACCTTAAAAGTCATTTTTTTCAAATGGAAAGCCCGTATCTTTTATTACCTTATCCTATTAGGCATTAAAAATAAGGGTACGTTTGTATAAGGATGTCTATTCCAAAAATTTATAGTTTTCAAAATATTAACGATTTAATATTTATCTATTTTAACAATACATTTAAGTACGGGTAGGTACGGGGTAGTTGGCTGTGACTGCATTTTGTTGTCAAAGCCAACTAGAACCAAACTATAAGCCGTATTTAAAAGCATTGTTAAAATAGATAAATATTAAATTCTAAATATTTTAAAAACTATAAATTTTTGAAATACACATACTTATACAAACTTGTCCTTATTTTTGATGCTTTATAGGATAAGGTAAAAAAGATGGGGGCTTCCATTTAAAAAACTGACTTTTAAGGTTTTTGTCGTAATGATTTTTAACGATTATTTTTGACCACTCTGTATTTAATAATTGTCAAAATATCAATACAGTCTGCTACAGTAGTTTATTCTTTACGAGAAACCCAACCCCAACTCATATTAAAGGTTTTTGTTTAGAAGAAATTAATGGTTATGTAATGGCTTACAAACGTCATTTTTGACATATAACTTAAAATAAAGCAAAAACGGTTGAACTTAGGTTTAGAACATTATACATAAATTATGTTTAGAATTTTACGCAGAATCTAAAAATAAATAATATATAGTGTGTTCCATTTAAAATAAGGAAGTTGATATTACCTTCCGGTATAACCGAAAGTGGTAGAGCTGTCAAAATATTTTAGTGGTAAGTCCCCACTGACTTTATAATGTTGCATATTTTTAAAATTTTACAAATCCGTACTTTAAGAGAAATTGATCGCGGCAGTTCTCGGTGGGACACCCTGTATATTTAATTTTAAAAGCAATAAGGAAGCCATTTGAGATCTAGAACCGGAAAATGGCTTTATTTAACCATCCTGACCAGTTACTGAGCTGATAATCACAAGAAAGCCCTTATTGTGTCAAGATTCGCTCCGCTTAATTTTCTGAAAGCCCTAATCTGCCTACCATTAATTGTTTAGATTTTGTGTACTATGCATCTAGTCCTGTGTTCAAGTAATGGGTGTCCCAAATGTAGAATTTATTATAAGCAAAGTTCTTTTTTTTTTGTTCAACGGATAGGTTTTGCCTAAATAAAGGGCTAATAGAGGTGTCTTAATCTAGGGCTTAATCATAAATAATTAATTTGAGTAAGTAAATTATTTTCTGGGCCACTCGGTATTTTATGACATTAAGCAATCGTAAAATATTACTATATTAAACTTTAAGACGCTATAAAGAAACTTTATTTAATTAAATAGGATAATTATAGCTTTTCTTAAAAGTAATGCAATAATTTGCCCTTTGTAAATTAATCGGTATTCTGTAGACAAAAGCCTTCCTTTTGCAACGGATACGTGGGGAGAAAATGACAGTTAAGGCTATTGTTGCTGTTTTAGTTTTAAGACAACGAAAACAGTATTTCTAATGGGCTTATTTCCATTTATGTTTCAATTTTAACCGCCTGTATGTATTGCAATATTTTTTTTTGTTTAAACAGTTTTAACATTAAATAGAATAAAAAATACACTATACCCACGTATCTTAAACGGACCATGGGTTGAATATATATAATCTACGACAAGTCGACGCGGACAATTGATCGCGCGACAAATCGACATGGCAAATACGATGCATTTAGAATTTGACGCAAACACAACTGATCGCAAAAATTGGCAATTAAAAGGAAACCATATATTTTTGAAAAAATGTTATGGAAATACTTTAATATAGTGAAATTTTAAGGTCTTAATGTAAAATTACATTGAATAAAAATAGGTAAAAATGGCGGACTATTAATTACTAAAATTTATTTAATCCTAAAATGTCCAAGACAAAGCTAGTCAAATTACATACCCGCCTGCATCCGTCAGCGATTTCTTAAATTCCTTTGTTTTGATTTTCTAAATATTATTACACATGTACGTTATTTGAAGGTGTATTCTTTCGGTAACAAATTGACATACACCAGGCGCGGCTCGTCCATAAGGTCATTCGGTCATTGACCCACCTAATTTGTAACAAAAGCAATTTAATCCATATCCAACATCATAACAAAAAAAAGTTCAAATACATTACTACGCGAAGACTCCCTAAAAATCAATTTAAACAACAAAAACTTTACACGGTCAGTGCATTTTATGACCGGATTTCTAAATAAAAATGCAATATGCCTCAAGCAAAAAAGAAAAAGAACAAACATAATTCGTAACTAGTAAAAGGTCAACGCCCAATCAATCAGAACTACGCTTACTCGCACCGGTTATTTCGTCGGTAATAGGCAGGCAACCCAAAATACTGGTGGTGAATCAATGGTAGTATATCTTAAACGTTGACAAAATTATTTTATAAACGATATCCTAACCTCAAAAACGTTCTTGTATAAAACGATATTATATAAAAGTAGCAAAACAGTAATTACCAGTTTTAATTTATTTTTGAAATTTGTGTCTATAAAGGACGAATAGGTAGGTAATCTACATTATTAAAAATTATTATTTTTGTGGGGATATTATGTTTAAAAATGTACTTTAATTTTAAACAAACAAATTGTAAATTAACGCAGATCCATTTTTCTAATTCTTATGTAAAATTTAGGTAAAATTTGAAGTTGCCGGTTAAAAGCCTCTGAAATGGGCATAATTTACTCTCAATTTATTGACTAGTTAAGTTTTACAATTTATTTAATGTCGTGCAAAACAACATTTTACCCCCATTTTTGCAACACTAAGTTGCATTTGCTTTATTGAATCAATTTTAGTATATTCTAGTCACTGCTTTATCGTTAAATTTTGTTGATATAGTTATTTTTCTGGTTTTCTAGTACTTTTATTACAACATTTTGTATATCTACAATTGTTAATATTTGTAAACCATAAAATGTTGCTCGAGTTTTACCTTTAAACGGACGAAATGGTGAAGGCGTTGGGTAATTTAATGCATGTATATAATGTAACAATAGCAATAATAATACATGTTCGTTAATAAAACGGATATGCATTTTTTTTATTACCTAACATTACATATTAGAAAACCATTTTATAATAGTATTTTGCACACATTATTTTACAGTTTTAATTTAAATTTACTGTCCAGTTGATTCGAGGGTTGAATATTATAAAAATAATAATATAATATTATAATTTATTAGTTGTTTAAAAAAATTTGCCCCACCTAAAAAAGTCATGGGCCGCGCCTTCTAGACACCTACAATTATTATTTTTATTTGTACTTTGTCACCTTAAATTTTATCTGGGCCGTCAATCAGTTGGCGCTGTCATTCCCCGTGCTCAGTCCGACGTTGCCACGTTGTATAAGACCAATACATTTTAACTTATCTCAGTCTAAACTTTTCGGTTACGACAGCTATCGTTTAACATAATATTTATTTAGTTTTGAGGTATTTATTTGATTTTTCAGTGGGTTGTATTTAATTAATATGTAACACTGTAATAAAAAAACTGCATATGATGTCTGATGACTAAGGAAGATAAAAAAATACCAAGGCTCTTAAGAGTTTTGTATAAGTTGTTCAACAACTTTAAGTTCTTAAAACTGTTTGTGGTACATCCGTGCAATTTTTATCTATGTAATTTTATAAAATAATGTTTATGCTGTAAAGTGTTTAATAATTTAAATAATGGTGTGAAAATAACGTCAAAAAACGAACGTGTTTGTTTGTGTTTAGAAACGAATGAAGGAAATTTATTCTAAAGGTATAGTTCTTTTTAATTTATTTTCTGTTGCATTTCTTTTTATTAGTTAAATGGGCTACTGAACAAAGGTTGTTTGTTAAACTTTATATTAATAATAAATATCCTAAAAAATCAAAGTTAACCCAGGCAGGGCAGTTGCAGACATACGAAAAAAGGTGTTTTTGCAAAATTTAAAAAAGTGTTTGAATTTAACAAAAAAAGTATTAGGTATGTCTCTACACTACCCAAGGAGTAACCCATGTCAATATATTAAGGTGTTTTCATACCACTTTGTATTTTGGCCAAAATCGTTCATTTTATCCGTGACTATAATAAAGGCTATAATTGTCACGCGTCGAATTTTCCGCGACGTATTGACGTGACACCGTATAAATTGTTTTACAAATAATCGTTGCAACCAATTGGGTAGAGTTTTGCTCACAGACACATCTTATCTAAACATCAATGAGTCGTTAAGAGTTGTAGTACAATTTTATTGTTATTTAAAAAAGTAATACACTTTAATTTGCATACAGTTTTTATCCAGGCATCGACTACTCGGAAAAAATTATAGCGTCGCTAGAAATCGACTGTAAAAAAATATCCTAAAAAAATGGAGCAAAATTAATTATTGCAACAACGTATACAGGGTGTCCCAACTCTATTTTTACTCGAAATATATTCGCCCCTACTTGAGAGAGATTAAAAAAATAATTGTTTGGATACACATGTACACATACCAGCAATATTTGACATTTTGCTTTTTTAAGACAAGAAATTTATCCAAAATAAACCTTATTGCAGCCCTACCTATTACAAGTTCTTACAATGAAAGGTATTTAGTAACATATTGTTATATTATTAGTCACTTTAGGAGTGACAGAAATATTTAAAAACAATTATAACCAATTTTTTTTTACTTTTTATCGATAATGACTATACCCCGCCCCCTTCTAATTTTTGTACCTTTAAATTCTTCTTTATAACATTTGGGTTTGACGAATGGGAGGATATAAACTACTTTTTGACGTAAAAATGATAGTTGCAGCAATCAAGATGGCGGATGGGCACCATCTTGGGAAAAAATTAAATGGAAAGGGGGTTCTTGTGGTACATCATTTTAGGGCTCCTGGTGATATTGATGAGAATATACAGGGTAGGACAAAAAGTACTTATTTTTATGAAGCACCCTGTATATTTAATTACCGTTAAAAAGATCTTTTAAAGAAAACTTTAAGGAAATATCATATTAAGTACATTTAACTTTATTAGTTTCGGAAATATGGTCATCAAAATCAAAAATTTGGGTAATTTTTAAAGTATTGCCATTATATATTTACTTTATAGAAAGAGAGATTTATTAATTATAGACACGTCAACCCTTAGGGTTTTTAGTGTCTTTAATTTTTCTGGGTTTATTTGTGTTATTGGTTGTGATTCTACATGTGTTAGTTAATACGTTTTTCCATCTTTGTTTGTGAGCTTTTAATTGTTTCTTTATTTATTCTTTTATTCTTTATGTTTTCAATATTTTGTCTATTAGTTTGTTTCTAATATTTTAAGGTTATAAGGTACTCGTCGGGACCTTTAAAATGATATGCAGGAAGACTCCCTTTTCCATTTATATGTTTTCTCTAAGATGGATCCCACATGCCATCTTGATTATTGCAACTAATTTTTGTTCGTTAAAAAGTAGTTTATATCTCCCAGTAGTCATACGTAAATTCAATAAACAAAAAATTTAAAGTACCAAAACTAGCAGGGGGGACTATTGACGTCGACACTGTATAAACATCAAAAACTCAAAAACTCAAAAAATTACCTTTAACAACAACATTAACAAGAGGTAAAATCCATGAAAAATGTTTAAGGCCATATTATTATAACACCTCGTATAAAAGAACAAAACAAAGAATGATAGATAATGTTGGACGATTTCTCTAAACTTAAAATTTCCATTTGACAGAATCTCGGTTGCAAAATTATAAACAGTCGTTTGAATCCCAATTTGGCTTTAACAAGAGAGTAATCGTGCATTTAAACTGTAAACAGAATTTAAAATAATTCTCTATGGTACTTAATTGCACGCTAACATAATTACTTAAAGTTTGTCGGAAATTTCAATTATTTAATAAATTTCTCTTGACGAAATTAGAGCTAACAAAAAGTTTTTAATTATTATATTACGAATATTACATGTTTTTTCTAAAGTCTGGAAGTTGCCTTTATTAAGACGGGTTATAAAGTAAATACACTTATATAAGTACTATTTTGTAGTCTAAAAGAAAAAAAATGTACAAAAAAACTCTAAACGTTATAAGCTTGTCATAGCTGATTTTAATACAAATTCAACGCTGTATCACACATTAAGGTTTAATCTAAGTACAAACCTGTATTTTTGGTAATTAAAAAAATATATTATAAAATTCTATATTTTGGGTTAATTAATTACTTTAATTTAAATACTTAATAACGTAACGTAACTTAATAACTTAAAGAAAACCTCTTAAATTCGGCTTTGATATTATAATATTAAAATTTCAAAGCCATTTTTATTTCAAATTTATATTATGATTTAACCGTAATACAGACATGTATTTCTTAGATTTCGGTAAAAATAGTAAGCTCTACATTTTAAATTAATATATTAGATTCTTAAAAAATAATTACAATTATTATACGAAACTTGTTTAGATTTTTTTTAGTCAGGTAAATCTAACAACAATCTTTAAATTGTTTAAAATATAATTTATTTGAAATAATAATGTGTGATACAATATTAAATTTGTAATAAAATCGGCTTTTAAATTTTGTTTACAGAATATTGGGACCTTTTTCAAAAAAAAAGAAAAGTTGTTAATGGTCCAGAAAAACGAAACGTCGCTTTTTATTCAATTGGTTTTTTAACCGACTTTTAAAAGGAGGAGGTTTTCAATTTGTCTATATGTTTTTTGTGTGTATGTAATCGTAGGTTTACATCTGACATTTATTTCCTAATCTGTATGTCAGACGGAAATTCTGGCTAATGTCAGCAATAAAAATTTCTATCGGACATAAATTTTTAACCACAACCACTTGATGATGGTTAAATACATTACGTGTGAAAGCCAAAAACCGAAAATAAAATAGAATAATTTTTTTACCGTTTACATTAGCCAGAATTTTATCTGACATAAATTATCATGCACTAAATGTCAGATGTAAACCTACCATTACGCGATTACTCCGGCATTTGTGGAAATCGGATGGATTGCAAGAGCAAAAGGTACTAGAACTATTTTTTTTCTCTGCCGTACGTTGTTCCTATGACAAAGCTGCCTCTAGATAGGTATATGTTCATATAATAAAGAAAAAAGGAAGAGATCCCGGGCGTATTCATAATCGAGGACCTTACGGAAAAATGTACCCTTTTCACCGAACTAAAAGAGGTACTAGTAGCGTTTTATAGTGTATGTGTACAGATAAAACATTTATAAAATTACTCAATGTTAGTTAGTAACTATTTACAAAAAGCTTTTATACTTTAACACTATAATACTGGGTTAGTAAAAAGTACCGCAACTTTTCTTATCGTTAAAACCGCATATGTTAAATACAGGGTGATTCAAAAATCGATCACGAAACTTAAGGAGGTGTGTTAAATATTTAAAAAAAAACTTTTTTATTTACGTTAAACATTCCGTAGTTCAAAAACTAAGACGTTTAGGACATATGTTTTTATGAAGTTTTTTTCTTATTTTTTGTTGTAGAGTCGTTTGGTTAAGTTTTTGGTTGAGTTACTGACACCCTGTATCTATGTAGGAAATTTGATTGAAATTGATGAAAACTTTGATGTCTATTGGTGCCTAAACGGTGAGGTTTATCGACTTTAATAAAGAGTACCTTATTTTTTAAGTTTTTGATTGTCTATAACATAGCGCCCCCAGCTTTGCGAAATATCTGTCAAAGTAAAAAGTTAGGATGTAAATAAATTCTAAGCTTTAGGTAAATTGCCCTCTGGCGGTATTTAAAAAGTACCTTTACCTTAAAATTTTAGAATCTGCAAAGCTCGATTTGTGTGCCAAATATCAACTGGATTGGTTAAGAAATAAATGCGAAAAAATCAAAATAAAAATTGAACTTGACGGCTTGTAACTCGAAAACGAATGACATTTTGAAAAAAATTATATGAAGCTCTACCCTTATTTTGTCAAGTAAAATAACGCCCTTAAGTTTCGTAATCGATTTTTGAGTTACCCTGTATACCAAATTTGGTGTCTAAGGTGCTTTCGACATGTGGAATTAAATAATGATAGCGGTGTTGTTGCCAAATCTTCCAGTTTGGGATACACGAATTTTTTTTCAGGTTTTACCTGTATTGCCCATGTTTTTTATTGCATTAAATTGGTCGGATCAAATTTAGTAGGTTTTATAATTTTTCAAATTTTTTTCTTCATTAGTTGTTAAGATATGATACACTACACTTTAAGCGATAATTTGGGGCCTAGATATCTTTAAAACTGAAGTTATGGAATTTTGGCATCCCTAATTGATCAGTGATAATATCAGCCTGGTTGCCAATTTTTATTCGAATTTTGGTGTTGTCATAAATATCGGTAATTGGTAAAGATCTAATTTTTAAAATTTGGAATTTCACTAAAGTTGGCACGCTGTTTTTATTTCAATTAAAATAAATTGGGAATTTCATGTAAAATACGAAAAATTTTATATGTAGCACAAAACTGGAAAATCTGGCAACAATAACAGCATCACTCTTCAATTTTACTTGCCCCGAAAACTCCTAACTGCTAAAATTTGTAAACGCATCTTAGGTGATTTTAAATAATTATAGCCCGAACTGAATTTTTTACCTAAAATGAGGTGTTGTCATATCTTAGCAGCTAGTAATGATGAAATTTTAAAAATTTGTGGAGTTATAAAACTTAGCCTGCACAATTTATTGCAATAAAAATAAATGGAACATACCATTAAAAAAAAACGAAAAAGATGCGTGTAGCACAAAATAGTGCCGATAATACCATTTAATTCTTTATACCCGATATTTTCTAGATACCAAATTTGGTGAATGTAGCTTTACCGGTTTTAAGGATATTTAAGAGTTGCAGTACTTTTTACTAACCCTGTATGTTATTACCCGACTTCTTTTTTATTGTTATTTTTACCATTAGTGGGTTTTAATATTTTTTTTAAAGTTAGTTTAATTTTCTTTTTAAATGTTTATTGTGTAAAAAGTGTCATTTTCTTGCGGTAACACTATTTTTCCCAAACAAAAAAAAAAAAAAATAATTAGGCTTTGTATTGCGGGCGCCTAGTAAAACATTAACTTATGCAGGAGCAGCAAACATACGAAAGCCCTTATGTCGGTAATGAACATATTATGACGAAGTCAGACTTTGTTTACGGCAAGCTGAAGCTGCATTTCATTGTCATTGTTTAAGCCGCATTTCGGTATAATTAAGAGAATTTTGTAGCTGAAACCTAATTATTTGTAATGTAGTGAAATGAGGGTTTTTATTGTTAGAAATGTGGCGCACTCGTAGTAACCAGACGTGTCGATTTTTGTTATCCGCGATGAGTACCCCGAATGGTTTCAAATGCAAATTCCCTTTCTTTTGTAGTATGCTTATCATTTATCACAACAAAATAAATTAACAAATTGGTAAAAAAATATACACACCTCGCCAAAATTATCGCAACAGCTCGAATTTCTCCATAAGCTTTAATTTAAAGAGCCATATCTCTTTTAATAATAAGGTTTTCAAAACAATTATAAAAAGTCATGTGTTGTTATTTACTGTTAAAAATACATTTTACAAAGTGATTAAAAGTTTTTGGCAAAAATAAATAATTTTAAATTGCCCTGTGTGATGTGCTAAGGCAGTAATCTTATTTGCGAATAAATTATACCTCTACCTATATCCGATGGTTTCTCATTACAAATCTAATTACTCTTTTTTAACAGCACATCATATAAAGAGATTAATTTTTTTTTCAAAATCTTTTAATTACCCTGTAAAATATATTGTTTACAGTAAATAACAATGAATATGCCAAAGTTATAGCTGCTTTAACCTTTTTTGACATTTTTTTTAATTGTATAAATAAGCTAATTATTAAAAGAGATATGGCCATTTTAAATAAAGCAGTTTTGTATTGAAGCTTATGGAGAAAATCAAGCATATGCGATAATTTAGGCAGGGTGTGTAAATCAACAATAAAAAATTTAATTTTACTTCATATTTATATATTTTTTTTTTACGAGTTCACCAGTGTTGAATTCAGAAATGTATTTCCGGCGAGGGGAAGTTTAGGCTTGCCGAGGGATCCAAAAGTTACTAAAAAAATTACAGTTGAAAACCAAAAAAGGCCTCACCATTAAATACCAAACAAAGTAATTAAACTTTCAAATAATATTCTTCTTTTTCATACTTATGATTTAATTACCATATTTTAGTTGGTATTCCAAATGTCTCGTAAAATGTTTTTAAAAAACTTTAAAATATAAATATTTTTTATTTCTAAAAGTTAGTGTCTCCAATTATTAAAAATTTATAAAGATGCTTTTTTAATTATTTTATTATACACAGGTTTAATACTGAATGATATGAAAAGAAAATTCATTGTTAATAAAACTAGTTTTATTGTTAGGGCTAAATGACATAAAAACAAATTTAAAAATAATTATGTACTAAAACTACGGTTTTTTATGTACCTAAAATATATCTTGGTATACATCGTTAAAAAGCTTATTAAAAGGCTCTTTTAAAAAATGTTAGATTCAACTATAAAGTTTTTTATTTGCATTTTTTTTTCCTATTTCAAATAATAACTGAACTACAAAAAATAGGAAATTTGTCGAAAAGTGGTTTTTCATAATATCTCGTAAGCCATGATTTTTGGGACGAAACAAAATGTGATTTAAACTAAGCTTTAAAAACTACAATTCATTCTCCATTTACCTATCTATGTAGCTGCCGCAAAATTTATGTTCTAAAAAAACTTACCCTGTATCAAATTTAATTTAAAATTAATTATAGTTTGCTTTAAATTAGTAATTTTTAAATATTTAAAACATAATGTTACAAAATATGTTCATACAAACCTACTAAATTTGTTGCTATTTACTATTCTGTGTTCCCACGTTTGTATAATAAAATGCTTAAATACCAGTCATATTGCTAATTAGGCTCTCTAATATTTCGAAAATAAACAAACCTATTAAATATTTAGTCGCAATATTCATTATATCCGGATTTAGGCACACACAATCATATGATAGAATGCTCTACAGAGCACACATTTGCAATTAATATTAAATTAGTTGTTAAAATAGACAGCTAACACGTGCATCATTAGAAAATAGTGGATCCTATAGGATGTTATATTTTACATACTTAATTATATTACATTTGTATATTAAATATACAGGGTGTCCAACGCTATTTATACACGAAATAACTTCGGCCCTATACAAAATACAAAAATAATCTTCTATTCTATTCTATTTTTTTTTATTGGTTTTGGTCCCTTGAGGTCCAATCCACCAGCTCTTCCCCTTCCGGAATATACTTTCTAGGGCTTCGTCGGCAGAAAATCTGGATAATCGAGCTCGTAGCTCCCAGAAATTCCAAAAGAAAACTAAAATAATTCTACAATCGATGCAATGCATAAATTGTCGGCTGTCAAACCAAGACCTGCTACTGGTGTTACGTATAACCTTCACTTTCACTACTGACAGTTCCCATGGCACGCCCATCTATTTTCCGCCATTTGAAAAATACCTCGTGTTCATCACCAAACAGGATTCCATCAGCTTATAGGAATCTTCGCTCACAGCGCTTAGCTCGTGAAGAAAGATGCTGTCAATTTATCGTGAATCTTTCCTTGACCCCTCAAGGTAAAAACGTTTGTACGGCACCTCTAACCGCCACCCCGGGAAGAACCTGTGTAGTTGTTTACGCACGTCCGCACTGTTCGGAAATCAAACAAAAAATCCCAAAAAATAATCTTAAAATAAAAAATATGTATTTGGATATACTTTCTTATACGCGCATTTAGTGTGACGTCACACGACTTTAACGTTTGTTGAAACCTCAAGAACATACCTATTAGAGGCAGTATTGCCGCTAAGCTGTGCAAACAATCGCATGATTAAAAAACAATAAATTTTAGTTCTGCATATTCATACTGGTCAGCAGGACCAAAAACGATAGATTATACTCTTGTCAGATTTCTTTCTCATGCGCTTTTTCACACTGCCATTAAGGCTGACTCTGGAGGTTTATGTTTAAGGCTTTGTATGGAATCCAAACAAACCTGTCTACGCCGGAGAGCCTTACCCTAAAACAAACAAGGGTTTCTATGGAAAATATACTTTATTTTTTATTTTTGTTACATTAGTGGCACTATTTAAGATATTTTATATTAGTTTTATCAAAATGGATTACGAGGAATTTCAGCATTAATATCATCGATTAAAGTTGGTAAAAATTATACTTTTGTTCACATAGTTAGGTTAGGTGAATGAATATCACAAATAATCACGAAAATTTAGAGTCACAGTGTCACAAATTTTCTTCACTAGTCACAAACACTTTAAAACCCACAAAAAACTTACATTAATCGCGTTATTTCAACTTTCAGCACGAATTCCCGTAATAAAAATCTATTGTTTGGATTCCTTGCCTGCGCCGTAACGTCAGAACTAAATGCGCTTATTGACAGTACTGATTAATATAAAAGTTGTTAAACAAACATAATTTTTAGTGTTAAGTAGTTTTTTTTTAATCAGACACCCTATATATTTCAACAAATTTTGACTCTGTACCATATTTTACCTAAAAAATGTTTAACACCCACAATTAGAGCTGGTTTTTGATATATCAGCAGTATGCTAATATACTTATTAACGAATTAAAGTTAAGAAAGAAAATATTGTTTTGGTTTTTATTATTTTTAAATAATTCTGTCACTGTCACTGTCAGAGTGGCAAATTATACAATAACATTTAATTAATTATCTTCCATTGTGAGATCTACTAATAGGTATGTCAGCAATTTAGTTTATATTAAGGACATATTTACCTAATTGCACTAAAAACAGAAATACGTCAATTATGTATGATTTTTAGGTTAAGTAAGTAATATCTATCTAAAATAAACTAAATAGCTGAATTACCTATCAGTAGTTTTTACAATGGATGGTAATTAGTTACATTTAATTATATTATCGGTCACTTTAACAGTGACAATATTATTTAAAAATAATTAAAACCTAAAATATTATATTCTTTTTTACTTTTAATCGCAAATGAGTATATCAGCATACTGGTGATATCTTAAAAACCAGCAATAATTGAAATATAGTGTGTCATACATTTTTTAAAAAGTGTCTCTTATATCTTTGGTACTGGGGCAACAGTTTCAAAGTTATAATTAAAACGTTTGTTTTTTTTTAAATGTCAATATCTACCTTACGAAGCGAGATAGCACTTTTTATTATCTGAAGTACCAACATTATCTTTGCTCACTCTATCACCCCCATTATTTATGACCTTACGTTTCCGGACACCCTGTATATCATCTATTTAACTGAATTTAGTATTACTTTTTAGGTTTTAAGACCCTTAAGTAATAAAATAATTGTTAAACTGTAATAAAATTTCTTATTTTTGTTCTCATTCGTAGCTGATTTTTACGTCATTAGACCCAATGACTTTTGCGTACTAAAGTATGACCATACTTATAATACTGGGTTCCTCATAATATACCACCCATTCTAATTTTTGAATTATTTTTTTAGTTTACCAAGCAAACTTTTTATTATACTAAATTATAGCTTACTTTTTGGGATTTATGATAACATATAAATATTTGGCTAATTTAATTCTAACTCTTAAAAATCACGTCTTCTAAATGACCTCCACCAACTTCAACACATTTTTTAATACTAACAGAGACAAGAATGAGACGAGGAACTGGTCCTAACAATTTGTCCATTGTATTTATCTCTTTCTGGTTTAACGGAAGTTCCACTAAATATGTCTTTGTCTTTCATCATGGCAAGCTATCGTAGATGGAGCAATCATCGCTTTGCCCTGGTTGCCAAGTTGTTTACAATTTCTGCATGTAAACTTTAATGTCCTTTTTGGCTCACATCTAATTAAGAGAAGAAAACATACCATGAATCGAATATTTTTAACTTGACAACGTTGCCGCAGGCGTCACGCCGAAATGTTAATCGATATTTGTGTTTGATATTTTTCAATGGCCGATTTGTTTGGACAGTTTGTTTACATTTTCTGTGATTTATTGTGTGTTTCGTGGTTTTTACCTTTAATTGGACTTTGAATATTGACTTTTATTAGTGATCACAGTGTATATATTAAATTTGTGCTTTTCAACAGATAATTTAAGGTAACATTGACATGGTTATCTGTAAGAAAAAAATCTTTATAAAAACCAAATAAATGACATTTTTAATAAGGTGTGTGTAATTATTGAACTAAACCCCAATATTTTATATTAATAGGAAACAAAAACAAGTACCTAACATTAAGGGCAAAAATAGCACAGCTATATAATTTGAATTTGGCGGGTAAATGTTAAAGTCGACTCACGCGCCATCTGCGTTTGCCTTCCTTGAAGACAGACAAGGAAGGCCCAGCAGCTATCTCTCTCCTCTCGGATAATTTATTTACATTTAGTTGCTCGTCTCATTGTTGTCTCTGATACTAAATAAAAAGTGGTTTAGTACACGGCGTAGCAAACCTTTGTGTATTTCTTCAACTTGTTTACAAGTTTTGACTTTGGGTTCCTCGATTGTACCTGAACGACTCGCAAACACTTTGGCTTTTAAATATCCGCACAGAAAAAATTGGGTACCGTTAATAAACCACTTTTTATCTAATATTGAAAATGTGTTAAAGTTGGTGGAGGTCTTTTAGAAGACGTGATTTTTAAAAGTTAGAAATAAATTAGCCAAATATTTATAAGTTATTATAAATCCCAAAGGGTTAGCTGTAATTATTTAGTAAAATAAAAAGTATTTTGATAAACTAAAAAAAATGTCCAGTATTAAACTGGGTAACCTATTATGGGAAACCCTGTATATGGATAATGTTTTAGTTTTATAACAATATACTCCAGTTAAATAGTTATGCAAGTTAACTGATCTAACAATGCATAAAAAATTAAAATACCAAATTTCATGTTGTTATCTTAAAAACTAAAAAGTTATAGGGAAGAACCATTTTTGACAAACACTCAGTAGATAAATGAGGGTCACGTTAATAAATCATTTTAATCAAGATAAATTTTACATTAAACACTTTTAATTAATAAAATAATGAAGACAAGTTACAAAGGTAAATTTAACACTAACCCAATTTAAATAGAAAAATTATGATGCAACAAAATTAATTGAAAGAAAAAATTTAAAATGAAACTGAGAAATGATATTTTTAATGCAGCCATAATCCGGTTGAAGATTAATATTCTAAGATTATACTGGCGTTCATAACAAATTATTAATTGCTTTTTTACCCTGTTATTTATTTTTATTTTTCTGTAAAGATAGAGCGGGATTTATAAAATGAAAATTAAATGTGTAAGATCCAAATTGCAGTTATTAATAAAAATGATTACAATCTCCTTGGTGAAAAATATTAGAGAATAAATTATTTTGAAAAAATGTATGTACACAATATTTTATATGTATTTATCATATTTTATTATACAGGCAGTCACAAAATCGAGGGCCACTATTAGGAAATTAGGGCAAAGTTGGGCATTTTTATGCTTAATGATATTCCATTTTAAAAATTCAAACATTTATGATGCATTTATAGTTTGACATTCAGCATTACCGATGCATAAGTGTAAATTTAGACAAATTATTTAAAGGCTAAGAAACTAGAAACATTTGTGAAAGCCACATGATAACACTCTAGCATAAAATTGGGTATTTACAAATGTCAAACAGAAATAGTTGATCAGCTCAGCAAGCAGGGCGATGCAGATATCTCTTTCACAGGATCTCAGTTTGATATTGGATTGGGGCGCCAAAAATCTCGTTCAATTTAATGCATCCAAAACACAATCATGTTCCTTGCTCCTGCGAAAAAATCATCAAACACTCACCCTTTGCTTATGAGTGGCCAGGTTTTGCAGAGCGGGATCACATTCAACCTTGTGGGCGTCACATTTGAGAATAACCTTAACTGGCATAAACACATTGTATCTGTAGCCACCGCAGCTTCAAAAAAGCTTGGATTTCTTTTCCGAGCCGAAAAGTATTTTTCTCCTTCCAATTTATACACTTTGTATGTGTCCCAAATTCGACCCTCTCTGGAATATTATTCTTATGTCTGGGGAATGGCATCCCCTACAACCCTCAGCATTCTTGATGCCATTCAAAGAAGAGCTGTTCGTCTTATTAATGATCCTTTACTTACTCAAAGACTTTCCTTCTTCTCTTTGCCCATCGTCAAGCTGTGGGAGATCTATTTCTCTTTTATAGATACTTTTTACGGCTTCTGCTCCGACGAATTATCCAGTAAAGTCCCTCCTCTTGCAGCTTCCAACAGAGAAACTCGTGGAGCCGCACGTATGCATCCCTATACGGTCCAACTAGACAGGCCCCGAACTTCCCATTTCGTTCGTTCTTTTATCCCTCGAGTTTCTAGACTGTGGAACCTACTGCCAGCGAAGGTGTTTCCTTCTCCCCCAAATCTTCAAGTTTTTAAGTCCCGTGTTAACAAACTTCCTCTTACCTTGCTTAAGACACCTACGGTACGTTAGTATTTGGGCTTTCAGCCTTCGTGGATTGTCCAAAGATAAAAAAAAGCTTAAAGGGCGAGCAGGAACCGTTAACAGAATGTATAAATAGATAAATGGGACGTCATTATTTTATCTCTGAATTGCAAACGTCAAACGACAAACGGATACGTCAGTCTATAAATCCGACTTTACAACCGTTTCGGAAAAAGCCGAAAAATACCGAGATATTTAAACATAAATGTCACATTATCATTGCCACTTTTTCTGTCTTACAAAATGATGCCATTAAATTTAAGATCCGACGCTTCATTATTGGGCGGTCATCATTAACAGTATTTGGTAATTATGTAGAAACCGGCCGCAACTGCGATTTTGACCAAATTTGGTGTACGGGGGTTTTTGGGGCGCTGATCACGAATCTGAAAGAACTTTTAGTCGGATACGTTTCGTTCCTGAGATATCCATCGTCACACTTGGTATTTGAGTTAACCTCATTTTCACTATATTTCCCCTTCTTTTTGCACACAATTTTTTGATTTTAAGTTTAAGTGGTACACAATATTTGATTTTTACCTTTTAAAACACTATTTTTCTACGTATTGAACACTTTTTTGAATTAAATTGCGTAGCATCTGTCAATCGTTTTTAATCATGGTGAATGCACCGGAAAAAGGTTTATGTATCTATACTGCGCTTTTAAAGGGACCCTTCCCAATTTATTTGATAAAAGGTGTAAGATACATAGAAAAACGGGGTTTTAAAAGGTGAAAATCAAATATTGTTGGCCACTTTACCTTTAAATCACGAATTGTGTGCAAAAAAAGGGGAAATATAGTCAAAATGAGGTTGGTTTAGTTACAAAGTTTGATGATGGATATCTCGGAAACGAAACGTTTCCAACTAGAAATTCTTTCAGGATCGTGATTAGCGTCCCAAAAACCCCTGTACACCAAATTTGGTCAAAATCGGAGTTGCGGCCAGTTTCTACATAGTTACCTAGTATTTTTAATAGGCGGAATATTTGGTTTTTCTTTAATTCTAAATCAAACAACTACATATCACATTTTACATTTATGCGACGTTTTAAAGCAAAAACTATCAACAATATTAACGATTTTATTCCAAACGTTCTGGAAAAACTCCTTTTCAGGTCAGTATTCATCCATTTTTTGTATGACTACAATAAAGCTAAAAGGGTCGTTTAATTAAATTTAATGCTGTATTTTAATACGCACTGGTAAAGGTACGTAAATAACATTTATTCTTGTAGCTTGTTAGTTCAATTATAAAATAAAAAATAAAAAGAATAATAATGATCTGTAATGGAAAAATGAATGCATTTTTACGAACGTTTAAAATAAAATTGTAATTTTTAATTGCGAAATAGTAAATGATGGTTTTTCGGTTTAAAACGTCGCATTAATGTAAAGTGTAATACGTCTTTGGATTTAGAATTGAAATACGAGTTTATTAAGCATAAAACCAAATATTTTGCCTATTAAAAAACAAAAAAATGTTGATAAAGGCCGCCCAAAGACGAAACGGTAGCCCTCGAATTTGTAACAGGCTGTATAAAGGTATAAAATTATATATTTAATATGAGGAAATCTTTATAGTATAAAAAAAACACAAATTTGAAAGTTACTTTTCAGAACTTGAGACCGCTAAAGAATAAAATAGTGGGTAAATTATAATACAATTGCGTATTTTTATTTTCATTTATAGCTACCTTTTTATCAAACTGTAACCGTACTTGAAATATATTAATATAATGTTTTAGTTTTAAAATTGTATACCCAAGTGGCCAACATAAACTTACTCTAGGACAAAAAATTAGAAAATGAATCATAAATAACAGCACAATTTCACAAATCTTTTGTTTAACCACAAAATGACATAGTATACTCATATATTTCATGTAATGATTAATCTCTAAGTACATTTTAGCATTTTCAAGACATAAAAATAATATTACTCCTTGATAATAACTTTTATTTTGCTATCAAGACGGCAGACATTGTTTAATGTATAGCAGAATTTAATATGTCTTTGCTACATATAAAGATTAATAAAACTGGTAGAAACATTAAACAAATAATTACTCTTTTGTATCCGAAACTGCATAACAGAAAAGATATGATATACCAAAATTAATTTGCGTGGTACAGTTAGAAAAAGTTCGCATTAATCCACTTTGGTAAGTATTATTAAAAAAATGGTGTTGTACAATTTGTAATAAGAAAGTTTATTTATTGCACGGTTGTAGAAAAACTCTTATTGTAAATTGAGGCGCCTAGATGCAAAAGCGGAAAAATCAATTTTTTCGAAACGGAGAATATCGCGAAAAACTGTCACTTTCATAAAAA
Source organism: Listronotus bonariensis (assembly GCA_014170235.1). Taxonomy (NCBI): domain Eukaryota; kingdom Metazoa; phylum Arthropoda; class Insecta; order Coleoptera; family Curculionidae; genus Listronotus; species Listronotus bonariensis. The sequence goes on along the minus strand of JACEGR010000374.1, from coordinate 110,723 downwards.
TTATTGAAAAACAAAAATGTTTTTGTTTTATTTATATCAATATGACGATACCTAACATTGTACTTAATTTTCTTTTTAAAATTGAAAAATGTGACGTCAAATTAAAAATATATATGTATATGGATTAGTTGATCCGGTTTTGCAATTTCCTAACAAATTTTAAGATTTTTTATTAACAGCAGCAGCATTATAAATAAAAGTCTTTAGAAAAAACACTTTTTTTTATTTTAAACGCGATTATAAACTTTTAAACATAAGTACAGTGATCCAAAAAAAAAATAGATGTTCTTCCTTCTCGGCTTACTCTTGGTTGGTCACAGTTCGGTTAATAACTTTTTGTTGTAGTCTAGACCCAAAATTGCTATAGAATGAACTGATTTGTACACTTATGCATTTTACATCATATTTTCATTAGGATTTTTATTTGCATCTGACAATTTTGGCACTTGCATGTATACTTAAAAATATGTAGAAAGATGACGCCAATACAGGGTGTTTCATTATTACGTCGGGCTTCTTAGCGCCTAAACCATGGAAGTTAGTTTTAATTTATGAATAAGAGATAAAAGTCGATTTTTGAAAAATATATTGTATATATACAGGGTACTCAAATTTGCCCTACCACATTTTGATCAGTTTTTTTTTAAATTGAACACCCCGAATATTTTTACACATTTAAGACTAATTTAAGGTTTGTCTATACATATGTACAATATTAGACTTATCACATTAAGAGTTAAAAATAAAAAAGATTTCTTAAAAAATTTTAAAAAACATCGCTACATGAAAAAATTTCTCCAAATCGATGAAAAGGTTACTGTTACGGTTATATTTAAGGTTTTTGAAAAATTCATGACAAGATTTTTTTTCATAAAGAAGTACCTTGGTATTTTAAATGAAACACCCAGTATATTTGTCAACATTCCTATTTTTTTTCTTTAAATAAATGCAATATAAGGTATGGTTATTTTAAGAAATAAAGCATTTATTGAGCTCTAAAAATTCACTGCATGAAAATTAGGAATATAATACAAATGTATTACCATGAATGCAGCAACAAAGGTATAGGACAATTTTTTGCAGGACGATAAATGCGTTCTTTTAAAAATAACCATAGCTTATGTTACATTTTTTTAAAAGGGAAAGAAAAAATTTTAGGAATATTGACAAATATACTGGGTGTTCCATTTAAACTACCAAGGTTCTTTATCCAAGAAGCAATTGTCTTCTATTTGTCAAAAACCTTAAATGTCCAAAAAAAGCTCTACATTTTTGGCCATGAAATGCTTTGCAAGAAACTTATCTCATTTTTTATTTTTAAAAATAGTAAAAAATGGCTAATACAGGGTGAAGCCTTACATTTTGGTATGGAAATTGCTTAAGAAACTTATCTCATTTTTATTTTTAAAATATAAAAATGGCCTAATATACAGGGTGTTCCATTTGAATTTTTTTTTAATTTTCAAATTTCTTCCTACGCTTACACACAATTACCCAGCTGGATTCTAAATTGAATGTTTTAGGTCATCTGGAAGTCGGTTAGGTATTTAATCTATAGTAGATCAGTCAGTCAGTCAGTAGTAAGCTGATGACTTTTGGACATTTATATCTTTATAACCATTTGAGTTAGCTTTAAAACATTTGGGCTTCTAGTTGTCTTTGTACATATAAATAAACACATCTGGTTTCATGTGTTTACATAGACTCTCTGATACATGACCTAAAAAAGTAACGCGTTCTTTTGGTTAAGTTAATGTCGCGTATACTATTACCTTAAATAAATTAATGTTAAAATAAATTTTAGTAAGCTTTAAAGCAAAACCATAAATCAAGCTGTAAAGAAAGACTCAAACTTTTAAAAACTTTTATTTTACATTTTATGTAGTGTACTAAAATAAATTACTTAACGATTAAGCTCTCCGCACATGGGTCACACAGGTCTCGACAGTACGTAGGCATATTAGCGTGTCCAATCTTAGCAATTTGCGTCGTTTAGTAAACAAATGCAATACAGAACCGTTTTGTATTTTGTTTGCAGTGTGTGATTTATATTGTGATTGTGTCTGGTCTTTACACGGGAAAATTGGTGTTACGTCAAAAAAATTTTATACCAAAGATAGATTTGTGTAATATTAGATTTGTGGACGAGGTTGAAAAACGTCCTGTACTGAACTGTACTGCACTGTAATTATACATTAAAAGAATATTATCGACAAGATTACTCAGAAAGAGGTTGGAATGAATTAGCAAAACAAGTTAACCTGTCAGGTAAGAAAATGGTTTATTTTTTGTCTGTAAAATAATGTTCGGTGGGATTCAGGCTTTCAGAGATTTGTCTAAGAGAGCTCTATTATGGCACTGTTTGACCCGGTGGGATAATCCAAAGGGGTAGTTTTTGCTCCGTCGTGGTCTGGTTCGGGGAGCATCGGCGCTCTTCGATCGACATATGATTTAATTGACTAAGAACGTATGCCTGTACGATTGTCGTTATTTCAAACATGCATATATGCGTACATACTGTCGAAATCTCGGTCTCGTCACTGTTTTACCGACCCTGTTTGTTTAAAAAAGTATTTTTATCCATAACAATAATAGTTTAGGTTATTTTTGCAAGTATACCGTAAACATGTAAAGATAAGGTATATATTATACTGTATATCATAGTTACATTTTAGGTATACTTTCAGCCATAAAACTATTTTATTTGGAATCCATAAAATAGCAAAATATCATACGTGTATAAAAATCTCGCCTTTCTGATGAGTTTGTCATGTTGCTCGGATTTTTATGGTTATTTTAACATGCATATATTCACCAGCCGGTCATATTGCTGCATTGTGTTTAGGAATAACGACCAGGGGAGTAGACTGATAAAAAGAGATCGTGTTTTGTTGTCCTCGAAAGGATTAGGGTTTAATGTGAGGAAACGGAGTTTGTTAACAGTGTCTCTGATAAGCCCAAAACTTTAATTGTGAATTTAAATTAGTACTTTAAAACAAAATGTACTACGTTCGTGTAAATGTGTGTCATAATGCTGAAAACACATTTTCTTTTAAATAAAGATCTACAGATTTAGCAGTCTTTTCTGTTTAATTTCCAAAAGGCGTTCTACAAGTACACTGTTTACTTTTCAATGTTTACTTCTCAAGGAAATCTGTAAATTTAGTAGGTAATTCTATTAAATTATTGTACTTGTTTACCAAAGGTTTAGGCTGAGATAACACTCAAGATTTTGTTACGTTGAAATCAGTTATGCGACAAAACTGCCTACATACACGTTAGCTGTCATTTAATTTATAATTTGTTTTGGTGTAGTATATCTTTTTTATTATTTTTATTAAAGAATTACCAACAGGAAAATATCAAAAAGTTGATTTTAATACTTTTGATCTTTGTTTATTTATTTATTTTGTTGCCACCAACATTTTGGTGTAAACCTATTAATTCTTAATTACAAATCCAACAACATAATACAGAGGCATCCAAATGAAGTGTCCGTCATTGATCACTTTGTTATTTCTCGATATGCGAAATAGTTTGAATTAGCAAACTAGTAGACATTTTTACCGCTCTTTAGGATAAAAGATTAGAAAAAACAGTTAACAATCGGGTTTTTGAGCTATACAGCAAACATCTTGTATATTGCACTACCATTAAACAGAAGAACAGTTTGAAAGAGCTTTAGAAAAAATTCACATTTTATATGTCTATCTCTTATAGTTTTGGAAATATGGTAATACAAATCTAAAAATTACGTAAATTTCCATTAGTCTAGCTTCAGCTATAAACAGTAAAATTTAGTGTCAGAAATAAAACTGAAAGAAAAACCTACTATATTTTAGGTTTGGATGGCTATATTTCCAAAACTATAATAGATTTGAATAGCTATATTATCAAAACTATAAAAGATAAACACGCCAATTTTGGTATTTTTTAAAGCTCTTTAAAATACTTTTTAATGATGGTACCATATACAGGGTGTTTTCTATTAAAAAAATTGATTGCATCCTGAGGATGATCGTATTTCAGAAACTTTGAAAAATTGGATATATCTCATATGGACTTTTTCTACAGGTTTTTGTAAGATACTTTTAATGGTTATAAAATATAGAGTGTGTTTTATTTCAAAAAGGTTATTTTGCTGTATTACTCAAAAACCTCATTGTCAATAATTTTTTCTAATCCTTAATGTTAAAGAGCGTGAAAATGCTACTGATTTACTAATTTAAACTATTTTGTATTTTGAGTATTTACAAAGTTACCAATGACGAACACTTCATTTTGATGACCGTGTTTACTAACGAGACAACGTTTCAAACTAAAAAAGTATTGTTTACTATTTCGGGGTTAAAAGTTATGATTTTATATTAAACGATTTTTGCCGTTAATGCTTATTGATATTGAATTTATTTATTTATTACTTTATAAATAGATTAACGTTGCCATAATAAAAAAATAAATAAATCCTAACTTTTATTACCAAACAGATATCAAAAGAAGGCATTTTTAGGTTGATCAGCTTTAATTTTTTTTTCTAATTAAAGAAAAGGAACAAAAGTAAAAATCTTGACTAACCAATTAAAATTATTTATCTTATTGTGTGAAAGTGAAAAGAAAAGAGTTATGCGTAGGGTTTAATACAGCTGAAATAGAAATTGAAGACGTCAGTAGATGATTTGAGTATTCTGATACTTGTACTGCAATAAGTTGATATTTTCCCATTTTAACTTAAACGATTGCAATCTTTTTTTTGATAAATAAAAATGGTATGCCCGCTTGATATGTAAAATCCGTAAAGAAATAAAAAAAAGTCAATGTCCAAACATGTTAAAATCTCTAATTACTCAAAACAAGTACTTGTGACATAACACCTTCCACTGGCGTCTATTTTTTTTAATTTAACAGCTTGACCAATTTATATGAAGAAATACCCCAAAAGTGTGTTGATAGATTAAATTAAAAATTTACGCAAACCTGGTGAATTTGAAAAATGTATTTTAATTATTAACAAGGAAAAAACTGGTAGTATAATAAAGGGATTTTTTTTAAATATAGTTTTAAATAAACTAAAAAAAAGTATAAGCGTTTCCTCAGAATACTTTGTTTATACTTAGTAATTAGCAGAGAATATTACTAATTTAAATAATAACAATAATTAGACATCATTTATTCTATTTTTTTTAATATCCCTACTATTTGTTTTTAAATCAGTGATTACCAGAGAAATATTAGTAAAGTGTTTATGTTTCTTAAGTTTATAAAATTCGCAATTTTATTTTAATAAAAATCCATAAGTGAACCCGAAAGAAACATGTTATTTAAGGGTAGGTGGTTTTTTGAAAATGTTATTTATGACAATAAGAGTAATTTAGCACTAATTTAATTACAATTAATAAGTCCAGAAAATAAAAATGCAGCTCCAGTGTCTCTTGATTTTTCCTATTTTGTTAAGAAAAGAAAAAAATAGATTCTACTTAATTGAATATTTTTATATCATTAAAGAAAAATTGCTGGAATTTGTTTTAATGAGATTTTTATAATTTTTATTAGCAATTAGACAACAACAATAATAAATACCTATCTAAATGAGGTTTATATCCAGTCTTACATTTTTACTTAAATACGTATTTTCGAAATTTTATAGTTTTTTTTAACAGTTTTACATCCTGACATTGACCTATGTTTATATGAACTTTTCTCTATATTTTCAAATGTAAATATACCTTTAAATTTTCTTAACATTCTTTAACACCCTATATATTTAGGAATACCAATTTAAATTATCCTAGAAAATCTGTTTCTGTATGAATTTAACACGACCAGGTATTGTGTGCCCAGACGCAATAAAGAAACCATAATTTATTACATTGTCTAGGACCGCCACTGACTTAAATCATACTTTATAGTAAGTATCCTGTAAGTGACCAATTTTAGAGCCACCATTATTTAATGACTACTTAAAGGCAACCTATCCTAAGTGCTAATATATCTTTTACTAATGGAGTCTAAAATTTTAAAGGGATATATCAAGGTGTTTAAGAAATTGCGTTGGTGAAGTTTTTTTATATAGGGTGTTTAATTAAAACTTACCACTTGGATTAAACTGTGAAAAGAGACAGATTAAAGGAAATCGCCCGAACACGTTAAGATATCTATTGATGGGAAACGTTTTTACAAAAAATTGGATGGCGCCTCTTTAAACCCTTAATCACCAGGGCCACCACCAAAATTCTTAAACGAGATGGGGGCCAAGTGATAGATCATTTTAAAGCTGCCATAAAAGGTTTCGATACTCCGCTTCATGTACGCTGTGTGGTATAGGCTGCACACGTTGCATGTTATGTATTTTGTTTTTATAGAAAAAATGAAATAAAACTATAAAAAAGTAGCGTTGAGACGCCTCAGTAACCAGAGGATCATTAAAAAAAATTATTATGTGTAATGTGTGAAAATTATGGCTTCGCGTTTTAAATATAAAAATGTATTTTTAAATATCACAGAATGTACCAAATATTTTTTTATTAAAAACATTTAACTACCCGATGTATAAAATTCGAAAAATAAAAAATTATAATATGTTTTTACTGATGTAAAAAAAAATAAAATAAAAATGGACGTTACACAGTGAGATTCAACATTTTTTTTTAATTAATGATTGTTGTAACAAAAATTTTTAGGCCATACTTTTGTTCAAATACTATATTCAAATACTATATTTATTACAATAATTTTAACCCGGCAAACAGATGAGTAAAGGACATTTTCTGTTCGACTATTATTAGTTAAGGAGGTTCCCAAGGAGTACTCCGACCATTAAAGTTTCTAGAGGCGTCGAAAAATATATTTTTCCCTCTCCTATTGTAAAGAATATATTTGTTTTAAAAAGTTTTTGAGGTTATATATTTACTTTCAAATAATTTACAATAATGACTTCGTAATTAAAGAATGACAGATTTGTTAAAAAGAAAAATAAGTGATAAAATTGATAATATGAAGAAGGAATACCTGATTGCAAAAAAATTGCCTTGCAGCAAACTAATGGTATGGTTTTGTTAGGTGTATCCTAACTATGTAAGAAAAACACTTCCGGATCAAAATATTGCGTTAGGGGTGAAGGGGAGGGGTGGTTTTTAGGGGTAAAAATGTTTTTTTATGCAATTACAAGCTAAATAATAGGTTTTATTAAACTTTAACTTATGTTATAACTAGTTTTAACTTTAACTTATGTTATTACAAGCTACATAATAAGTTTTATTAAACTTTAACTTATGTTATAACTAGTTTTAACTTTAACTTATGTTATTACAAGCTACATAATAAGTTTTATTAAACTTTAACTTATGTTATAACGAGTTTTAACTTTATCTTATGTTATAACTAGTTTTTCCGTAACCTTAAAAATTCGTGAAAAGTAGAAAAAACAGTTTTTTCGGTTTTTTATTTTTATCTTTTACAAATATAGCTAAAATAAACAAGTTTGCAAATTTAAACGCTATTTTTACATTCCAAAACATTTTTTTATAACTATTTTCAATATTGTGAAAAATAGTAGTACTTTTCTCTTGAGCAAAATTCACATTTTTTGAGATACCTCGTATACGAGTACCGCTCATATGTGTTTTTTAAAGAAAATGTTTTTATATCCTCAATTATTGATTCTTAGTTTTTGGTAAGAATTCTAAGAAAAGTTATAATGATATTTAATTAAACGTGCCCTAAAACGTCCGTCAGGATAGGACTTACATGTTAAATATGCCAATTTTAAAAGCTTATATTTTGAAATTTGGTCATGCAAGGCCTATTAAAAAAACCTATGTATAGAGGACACTTATAAGTACCTATGTGTATTCAAAGTTTTAAAAAATCCTAAGAAAAGTGATGTTATTGGGAACAACCTTAATACAATTTTCTTGAAAATCTGCTTCCGCAATATGTAGTTTATATTTAAATTTCGATTTGTTGGATTTATTATTTAAAGTTTAATGATTCGACAGCCGAAAACGCTAAAGGGTTTAATAAAGAATAAATAACGTCCATTTGTCAACCGGACATTACCTGCAAAACATATATGTGCCATTTTGCCATGCACCTGCATTAAAGATTTTTCCGCATTTGGCAACTGCAAATCAAATAAATTGGCGTATTTTGAATTTGAATCCGACGTTTTCCATCAACCGTTATCTGCTAACTCATTTATTTAGTCCTCTCGTGTTTTATATTTAAACAAACCAAATATCAATTTGTGACTATGGGCGCAAAATAAATGATATGGCAATATTAAAATACATATTTACATACAAAAATGATAAATACCATGACATCTCAAAAAGTTTTTAATAAACGAGATTGACTATATTTTTCAACATATGTTGAACTGTGGTAGTCCAATAAAAACTAATATTTCTCTTGTTTTAACTTCCTCCAGTTTATTGTTATATTGTTATAGAATTATTTTTTCTGATTTAAATTTAAAAAAAGTTTCCCTTTATTATTTATTAGCTTATTCATGCGTCTTAATATTATTTTGTGCTACCTATTAATTTTTATTTTATATATTATAGTAATTTGTTACCTTAATTTTTTATTTTAAATTCGTGAACAATTTTCCCTAAGTCTATCAGAATACCGTCAAGACTTACTCTTCAAAATTAAAAGTATTTAATTTAACTAATAACATGTAAAAAATCATAGATTATACATACCGTCCCAAAAGTAAGAAAATAGTTAAACATCCCTAAAACTAAGAGATCTATCGCTCTTTTATAGATACTTTTACGGCTTCTGCTCCGACGCATTATCCAGTATAGTCCCACCTCTTGCAGCTCCCAACAGAGAAACTCGTGGTGTCACACGTATGTATCCCTATACGGTACAACTGGACAGGCCCCGAACAAAAAAGTTGTATAAAATCAAACAGGACATCTTATGGACGAGTCACCTTGGAGTTGACGTTGAAACTGCTATTTATAATTTTTTTAAAATTAAATGGCACCTACTTATTGCATGTAAATTTCATGTAAGAAACATGTAACAAGGTAGTAAAATAAGTTCAAATATATTATTACTAAGTTCATTTAAAACTTTAAATAAGTCCTCCAACATAGTAAAGTACTTACTGACCTTAAAACTAACCTTTTGTCTAAAGTGGTTTTTCTTTACTCCAGAGGGGTACGTTATGATTTTCCAGGCATTTTAATGAAATTTGTGGTTTATATTCTAGCTTCCTCGCATTTATGATGACATTATACAACATCAAACTGTACTTATATAACTTGATGTCCACCTATTTTTAAAATAATACTAGAAAAGAAAACCTTCTAGTATTGCTGCTTCCTTAAATTTAAGTCTAAAATAGGCATCAACGCTTCTTCGGCAGGCTATTTTAAAATTTATTTTTCTGGGGAGCTTAGCATTTTCACTATTTTTGCTGGCTGGAAAGGACATTTCTTTAAAAGTGCTGCTAAATCTTGTAGTCCATGTCGTCAGGCCGCTAAAACCCGCTGCTTTTATTCTTAAATGTGTCTCATTAGATAAGACTGGATCTGCCAAAAGTTGTTGACGGTGTAGGTAAAACAACTTCAATAACAATCTGTTTTTTTACCCAAGCCGAATTTTTATTTGGAAAATATTCTTTATTTTGTGCTATTTGGCTTTATCTTTCTTTAAAATTATGGCAGAAGCAATTGATTTTTGGAGATATCCGGTTTATTAGATGAGTTAATGTTTGTTTTAATCTTTTGTTTAAGGTAATTAAATATATATTATAAAAACATTCCGTTTTTATTGCTCTCCTAAAGCCACAATTTTAAAGAGTGTTCTTTAAATAAAATAGTGCATATTTTAAAAGCAATATATATATTTTTACCAAAATAGCAATTAATCGCAAGAAGAGAATGTAAAATAATTATTACAAATAATGATTTAACAAAATAATGTTAAATATATGGCCATCATAATACAAACTTTTTTACTCAAGCTTTCAGAAATTATATATTTTAAAAAATTAATAGTAAATAAGCCAATAAATAAACTGATTTTATTTGACAGCGGAAAAATTTGGTAGTTCTATCAATAATATATTTTTCTAAATTAATATACTTAGAAGTTACTAAAAAAATATTTTTCTATTGAAAATATGATTAGACGCATGAGCACCACTAACAACTTCTTGCGTCACACAACGAATTATTAACAAATTCTAAATAATATATTATAAGTAGTACTAAAGGCAGCTTTCTATATCCCAAAAAAAGTACAAATCCAGAATAAACACTATTATATATCTAAACAATAGTGTAAGGGAAAGTAGGGTAATGGTGCGCGTCGGAAATGGTGCGCATGGCAAAATATCGCATTCCGGGGGTAAAATAGGTAAGCCTGTCAATGATGCATGACTGGACCCTTCTAATGATCTAATGTGGCCAATATTTGGATCCATAGCCTATTGCCAAAAGATACTGCGGCACGAGTTTTTAAATTCCAATGTTTCTTATACATATTTAGCAAGTCAATGAGTCTACAATTTTGATTTGATTTTTTTCTATTTTTTTACTAATAAGTTATTAAATATAAATGGTTTGTACCTATTAAAATTATAATTAAATACGTGGTTTTAAGGAAAAAAATAATTTTTAAGATATAAATCACGAAAGGGTGTGCGCACGTATGCGCACTTTTACCCCGCACACAGATAAATGGTAGTTTTTTAAAATTTTATTTTTTTTCGATTACCTAAAATTATACCAGAAATCACAATTACTTCTTTTTCTTTTAAAAATCTTTAAGAAACAATTAATTTATTAAAAAATAATGATTTAAAAATATATTAAAGCAGAGAGACTATTTAGGGTACCCCAATTAACCCTTAGAAAAATAATTTAAAGAAAATAAACTTGTTCTGTCACATTTGTTGTGTAAGTGTAAGAGAAGATTTTGCGAAGAAAATGATGACGTTAATGGCCTCTTTACTAAACGCGCGGACCCTACCAGCCATGTTTTTTTTTGTTTAACTCCAAATGGACTTAGACTTCCAGCTTCTCGGTACGCTAAAGAAAACAACATTTGCAATAACTTTATTAGATATAGTGGATTAGGGATTAGTTGAAAAAGACTGTATATACGAATCTTTAAGAAGACTGAAGAAACCCTAAAGTAGAAAGAGAAAGATATAATAAAATGCAACAACATACATGTTAATATGCGCATAATTACCCATCCAATGCGCACAGTTACCCTTTAGGTTGGATAATCGTGCGCAAATACATGACACATTTACATGTTTATTTTATCAACTTGTTACTGTGTAAATGCAAAGTAGAATAATTATCAATTTTTACTGTTTTCTCAAATTAAGCCATTTTTATTTTGGTGAGAATTGTAATTCTAGCTTAGGTGTGCACCATTTCCCCACTCTCCACTTTTCTGCTTTCGATGTAAGCAAACAATTTTTTTAATCAGTATAAAAAAATGGATTTTGGCCAAAAAATTGGGTCGCAGAAACCATAGTGGGTCGTAAAGAAATATCATTTTTATTTTTTGTATGTATGGTGATTTTTAGCATTTTAATTGAAGACAAACCCACTGTTTATTTAACGGTTTTCCAAGTACAAAACAAAAAGCTCATTATAAAATACATACATACTACTATACTTTACATACATATGTTATACTAGGTGGTTTTTCTAAGGTAGTAAGTAGTAAACACTTAGGTTTAAACAAAAATTAACATGACATCGTAAAATCCCCCGCTCTTAGTACTATAATAATGAAATATCCCTAAAACAAACCTAAAATAAAATACGCTTTAATCTCAAAGACTATTGGTTGGAAATGTTTTAAACAACACCATTTTTGTTTTACAGACTAGTTCTGTTTATAGACTAACTTTTATATCCTGTAAATACGACCAATCTGGTTTTATATGTCACAATAAAATCCAACGAAAATTGATCGTTCGTTTAAATTTTCTTCTATTTTCTAAGGTTAACTTTTAAAAGTTATACCAAGTAGTTGGTAAAGTAACTTTTAAAAATTAAATAAAATAAATTTATAGCAAAAGAAGCATTTTTGTATTCTCTTTAATATTTTATCGGGTTTACCAATAAAAGCACTAGAACTTTAATATGTTACTGTTGCAACATTGCTTAGAATGATGTTACTATAAACTGTCATAGTTATGTTCAGTAATGTGTAGCAAGTTGTTATGGAGGGATACACGATTCTACAACGTGCAGAAATTAATTAAAATTAAATTAACAAAATGAAATTATTAAAATTTACTGGCCGCGAAGGTCATGCGATCTCTCATCTTTGGATTATTTTCTGTAAAGCTACCTTAAATCTGAGGTCTACGAGAATACACGACGAACGATTTAAGACCTCAAGCAGAACACTTCAAGCACTATAACAAATTTAGCGGATGATTGATATAGTAATAAGAAATTGAGCTACAAGAATCCATCCAACTGAACAGAGTAGATAAATATATTTAAACAATATAATAATAATAATAATAAAGGTCTTTATTTGTACACTAGTATAATAAAATACAATTAAAAAATAATTATTTCATACCTGCCGTGTACAAAAAGGCGAGGTTCAGTTCGACAGATAACAGTATCTATCGACTGTTCAACTAACCCGAAAAGAAAATATTATTTTTAAAACTTATTGTTATAAATTTCTCTTTTAACCGACTTTAAAAACGGGGAGTTTCTCAATTCGCCGCATATGTTTTTTTTGTTTCTGTTACGCGATTACTCTGGCGTTTGTAGGTCGATTTTATTTTATTTTTATTTGAAAGAGGGTACTTCTTAATCACTCATTCCGAAAAAGGTTTTACATGGCGCTTTCTTTACTAATCACCACTAACAAAAAAGTCTTTTAAATAATCAAGGGCACTACATAAACTCACAAATCGAGTTTTAACACACTTAATAAGTATAAATCTATACAAATTCATGGCTGTATTGAAACTTAAACAGTATTTTAAATCGTTTCAATACCCAAAATCCGTAACGGCATCAAAGCTACCTGTCTATTACGTTGGCTTATCACCTGCTTTTTTTTCTTTGTTTACGTTTTGTGACGTTTAGGAGCGCCCCCATTGGTAGTTAAAATCGCCAATATGTTTTGCATACACACGATGCGCCAACGTTGAAACGAGCGGGCACTGGCAAAGGCTTGCCATGCATGCTATCTGTAGCCGACTTAACATGCATAAAGTACAGAAGATTTCTAAAAATGGTTTACATACATTAAAAAAGTCTTTTTAAAAATAAAGTAAACATTACTTACGAATCGTTTAATGTTTATAAAATCGTCGTTCGTTTCAAAGAAATAGTGATCGCGAAATATTTGTCGAATAAGGAGTCTATAAACGTGCTTTTATGTAAAATGTGTACACAAGATCTTGAAAAATCTATCTTTTATACTTGATTTTGGTAGAAGAAGACACAATGTAAATAAAACCCGGCAGGATTTTATGCTGAATAGAAACATTAAATATTGACACAAAAATATAGAGTTTAATTTCGCATAAAAAAATAAATATAATTTGTCAATGTTAACTTTATTATTTTAGTTTTGGGCCGTATATTTAATTATTTATTAAATTTTAAGCATACGAGTCAATCAACTTTTATATGTCCAAGCCCGAAATCACTATGTCCCTGGTAAAAAGAAATAAATATGAATTCATGTGTTTTATTAATCACTTTTCTATTAATTTTAAATAAAAGAAATATTTAACTAATAAATTATTGTTGTTATTGCTTTTTAAAAGTTCATCAAGTGTTAATTTTGGTCCCATGCAACAATAGTATCAATAACTTCACATCACTACAAAACGCTTCTATTTATTAACTGCAATATTCAAAATTGATATATCGGTAAACCACATGTTTGGAAAAAATATGCTATGTTTGTTAAATTGTCTAGTTTAGCATTTTTTGCATATACAGACTGTCCGCGGATGGGGTTTACAAGAGGACAACTTGATCAAAAAATTTATTTTTCGAAAAGAAGTTATTTTTCATAAAATTTTTGTTTGAAATAAAATATGATTTACAAAGAGAAAATGTTGATTTTGTATACATGGTAATTTTTCTTTAAAGGTATACTACATTTATTATTTAATTTTGAAGCAAAATATCATTTAGAAAATGTATTTAAAAATAGCATTTTGAATGACTTTAATAATATGTGACTTTGGAGTTATCAAAAATTAATTTATTTTAAATTTTTGTGATAGAATAACCTAAAAAACTCTTTTAATTTGCTTTTAAAGCACCTGCTTTCTCCAAATTCCTACACAGCACAACTTTTTGGCTGTTAACCAATGTGATGAAAATTTTATTGAACTTCATAATTTTACAAAAATGCTTTGTGTCAAATTATGAGGCTTAAATTTTGTTTTATTATTAATAATAATTACACTTTATTTAAAATTACATTTCTTCAATGACATTCTGGTTAAAAATAAAAAATAATACTAGTTTACTCTTGGAGAAAAATCATGTTTTTCAAGTTTTTGCGAACCCTGTATACAAAATTAACATTTACTCTTCGTAAATTCTATTTTTTACAAGCAAAATATTCTATGAAGCATAACTTTTCTCGAAAACTGAAATTTTTGATCTATTGGTCCTCTTGTAAATCCCATCCGTGGACAGTCTAAATATTTGGTTTCAGAAAAGTCCGTCACACCGTATTTTTGTCAAAAACCGCGAAGAGGTTTTTATTTATTTACGCGAAAACCATACATCAAATAATAAAATCACAAAGAATGAGATTTATTCCAAACTAAATGGTCATAAAAAAATATTTTTAGTTTAAAAATGCAGTAGTACCATCCTTTTTTAAAAATATTAACTTTAAACCCCTTATGGATGACACTGGTAAACATGATTTTTGTTCTTGCATGCCAAAAAAGTCCTTTGTGCAGAGGAGGCATCCCTATTTTTTTTATATTAAATTGGTATAAAAAGTATTTTAAAAAAGAATAATGTTTTTAAATTTTTATCACCCCATAGTTTAAAAACAAGGAAGTTTAGGATATATGTTCATATGAACATTTTTTTTGCTAATAGAATCACCCCTTAAAGTTTGTCGGTTGAGTTACTGGACACCCTGTACATTTAAAATAAATTAATTTAAAAATCTTTTTTAAGTCAACGTCACAACTGATAAAACCATTTACCAAAAAATTAATCGCTTTTCAATTATCACATTTATGTCGATCTCAAACCATTAGCTTACAATAAACGTACATTAAAGCGGCTTTAACAGACAATAAACGGTTTATCGTACTAATAAAACTGACTTTATCTAATTCATTGTATGTCAATTAAGGGCCTTTAATACCGAATAAATGTATTAATGACTTTACAAACTTTTAGTTCTTTAAACTTAAATAAAATAGATATTAAAAATCCACTCAAAAGCGGGTTACTGAAAACTTTATAATAATAATTAATAGTTTAAAAAAACTAAAAAAATACGCTTTTATATGCAACCGAACAAAAATTAGAAAATAATTTTTCATTAAAAAAAAATATTGTCATTCAAAATATTTGATGAGTTTGTTAAAAAGTTGTTATTTTTCATCTTTTCCATCATAGATATTTGCAAATATAATAATTATAACATTTAATATATTTATCACCCCACGCTTTTTACTATGAAATGACAATATTTTTTTAATGAAAATTATTTTCTAATTTTAGTTCGGTTGCATATAAACGTGTGTTTTTGGGTTTAAACTATTAATTATTTTATTTTAGTTTCTGCTACTCTTGACAAAATGGCGAAAAAAATTTTTAATGAACAAGAGTGGCCAAATTTTAAAATTTTTCCAACAGATTACCCAACTCACTAAAAAATTTCTTTGTTTGATTTGTGGTATTTGAGGTTGTAAAGATTTGCCAACAGATGGCAATCAGGCAATGTTTGGACCGTTGCCAATATATTACCAACCCCACTTTAAAAAATGTCTTCTTCATTTAATAGCAAAAGTTTGAAATGTTGTTGCCGAACTAGAGCGACAACCTAGGTGTTGTTTTATAATATAATGGAATTTTTTCCTGGCGATCCAACAAAAAAAACGGGATACTGTTTGCAGATTGTGCATTGTCATGTTTCCTTAATACGTGTGCAAAGTTTCAGAAGAGAATCAGCAACAAGTTTTGATTCAGTTCTAGTCAGAACCTCCAGTTCTTGCATTGAGTCAGTTGAGGGAGTCGCTTAAAAATACAAAATTATGTCTTTTGTTTTAAACTTAAACAATGTTTATATAGTTTCCACAAGAACTTTATTGCCCTAATAAAATTAATAAAGCTTTTGCAGAATATACAGGGTATATACTTATATATATTTATGGTACCTTGGACGTTTACGGAAAATGAGACGTTGTTTTTTTAATTTGGCAACATATGTAGTTGCTTGTGATCTAATGATCTAAAATATTTAAATGATGCAGCGTTGCCGCTTATATCAAAAAGTGGTATCATCTTTGATATTTGAAATGGAACACCCTGTATATTTTAGTATATTTGGATTCGCCATTTTTCTGAATTTTTTTGTCTAATGTTATGTTATACCCATACCCATCCTATATTTAATGGTTTTCGAGTTAATATTTATTTTTCACAATTTTTTGTTCAAAACATATCTCTAATTTAGCCTGTAGCATCTTAAGGTCCTCTGTATTGGTTTTGTTAGGAAAAATTTGTTTTTAATTATACAGGGTCGCTTAAAATTCGCAATTTTTATCTCTAGGTATAAAAATGTCAAAAAGTCATTTTTTTAAATTAAACACCCTGTATATTATTAAAGAATCTGAGGAAAACCTTTTTAAATGATATATCATGTTCCTATACCCAAATGCTATTGTTCCGGAGATAAAAACAAGTTTCTTTAAAAATTAAAATTTAGCATAATAAGTATTTATCAAAGGTAGCCATAAAATGTCCTGACACACTAACTGTCAAATAATCATTATGTTATTTTTAGTTACGACTTTCCATGGCTAGCTTTGATAAATACTTATTATGCTAAATTTAGGTTTTTAAAGAATCTTGCTTTTATCTCCGGAACAATACAGCTTGAAGTTTCAACGAATTCAGATATAGTAATACAAGCCATTTAATTAGAGATATGTTTTGAACAAAAAATGTGGCAAAAAGATTCAGAAAGTAATAGCTAATCTAAAAATACTAAAATATACACGGTGTTCCATTTAAAATATCAAAGATGATGCTACTTAGTGGCAACGCTGCATCATTAAAAATATTTTAGATCGTTATATTACAAGTAACTATATATGTTCCCAGATTTTAAAAAAACAAATGTCCTTTTCCGAAAACGTCTAAGGGACCATCGACTGTGATACACCCTGTATTAGGTTTTTCAGAAAGAAAAAATTCTACGCATTTACATTTTTCATTAAAAAGATTATCACTTTTTAATTTAAATTTTAAATTTTATTCATTAAGACATGGTTTATGTACACAGGGTGTTCGTGAGTTGTGGGACCAAACTGCTTTGCTAGAATCCTCTCATTAAAATTAGAAAGAAAAGTTATATGCACATGGGCCTGCAAATGTCCCTGTTCTTAAGATGCAGTGTATTAAAGTAAAAAAAACTTTTAAATTAATTGGAAAAAATGAAAATTGATTTATTTGTGTGACAAAACCAGACTAAATCTGCGGCGTTTTTAAAAATGCAATAAAATATCGACGGTTTGAACTATACTATAACTGTTAGTTTTGTACTTTACAAACAGCTAATAATTTAATAAAATAATATAGGCTCTACAATTTATTGTGCATGCACAAGTTGATATTTTAACTTAATTGTTTGTTTTAAGACAAAACAAAATTAAAATTAATTGTAAATGCCAAATAAAGCATTTCATTGTACCAGTTTGTGTAAATGAATAGAGATGTATAAACAATTTTATTTAATATTATATACGCTGTTTAACTTGTAAATAGTGTTGCGCTCATTTAGCAGAATAACTGGTTTTCAAGCAGTTTGCTATTTAAACCTATAAATGCAAAGTGCGCTATATAAACTAATTCGTAACTCAGAAAATAGTTAACTTTTTTTTACCTAAAGCAATGTTAAGTTTTGTTACACACGAATTTGGTTTTTCTAATTTGTCCCCGATGACGTCTTAAATGAAAGTTTCTTACTTTTTCATCTATTATCTTTTGAGCATAAGAAAAGGAACAAATGAACTTCAAAAACTTAAGAAAAATGGAAAAGTAAACTTTTTTAAATAGAACACCCTGTAAATTATGTCACCGTTAGAAAGGTCTTTCAAAAAGCTTTACAAAGATACCACATTTGATATAAATCTATTTTAATAGTTTTTGAAATATGACCACTTAAATCTGAAAATAGTAGATATAATTTTCCTTATATCTACCTATGGCACTAAGCTGTGATTGTAAATAATGGAAGTTATTCCAATTTTAATAGTTAGGTTTCCGAAATTAATAAAGATAGATATGGAGGGTGATTTAAAAATCGATTACAAAACCTAAGGGGTGATTCTAGTTGACAAAATAAGGGTAGAGTTTCATATAATATTTTTTCAAAATGTCATTCGTTTTTCGAGTTACAAGCCGTCAAAGTTCAATTTTAATTTTGTTTTTTCGCCATATTGCATTTATTTTCTAACCAATCCAGTTGATATTTGGCACACAAATCGAGCTTTGCAGATTCTAAAATTTTAAGACAAAAGTACTTTTTTAAATAGCCAGAGGGCAATTTACCTAAAGCTTAAAATTTATTTACATCATAACTTTTTATTTTGACAGATATTGCAAGGCTGGGGGCGCCATTTTATAGACAATCAAAAACCTAAAAAATAAGGTACTCTTTATTAAAGTCGATAAACCTTAACGTTTAGGCACCAATAGACATCAAAGTTTTCAACAATTTCAATCAAATTACCTACATACATACAGGGTGTCCAGTAACTCAACCGACAAACTTTACGGTGCGATTCTAGAACAGAAAATAAGAAAAAAACTTCATATAAACACATGTCCTAAACATCTTAGTTTTTGAACTACGGTGTGTTATATATTAATTTTTTTTTTTTTTAGTTTTTAACACCTCGTACTTCAAAAACTAAGACGTTTAGGACATATGTTTATATGAAGTTTTTTTCGTATTTTTGTTGTAGAATCGTTTGGTTAAGTATGTTGGTTGGATTACTGGACACCCTGTATGTATGTAGGTAATTTGATTGAAATTGATGAAAATTTGATGTCTATTGGTGCCTAAACGGTGAGGTTTAACGACTTTAATAAAGAGTACCTTATTTTTTAGGTTTTTGATTGTCTATAAAATGGCGCACCCAGCTTTACGATATCTGTCAAAATAAAAACGTTATGATGTAATTAAATTTTAAGTTTTAGGTAAAGTGCCCTCTGGCGGTATTTAAAAAAGTACTTTTGTCTTAAAATTTTAGAATCTGGTAAGTTCGATTTGTGTGCCAAATGTCAACTGGATTGGTTAAAAATAAATGCAGTATGGCGAAAAACCAAAATAAAAATTGAACTTTGACGGCTTGTAACTCGAAAACGAATGACATTTTGAAGAAAAATAATATGAAGGTCTACCCTTATTTTGTCAAGTAGAATTACCCTATTAAGTTTCGTGATCGATTTTTGAAACACCCTTAATTTAATGTGGTATTCCGTAAAGGTTTTTTAATTAATGGCATTAAATACAGGGCGCTCCATTTAAAAAAAGAAGTTACCTTCCTATTTCCCTTGAGTTTTTGATATTCATTTGTTTCTTTTGTTATCGTCAAAAGATAATAGATAAAAAGTATTGAACTCTAGGACAAAACTGTCTATTTAATTTTTTTTATTTTAATTTGATTTAATTAGGAAATAAAAAAATATATATTTAAAAACCTGAACTAACCATGACCCTCCATATGACAGTTTTACATGACCGTCTGTAACGTTTCAAGCCAATCAAATTACACGTTCCTGTGCTTTTTAATGTAGTCTCTAAAAGAGGTAGTGGTAGTGGTTTTCAGTGTATAATTACCGATTTAATAGTAATAATAATAACTTAGAAAGCCAAAAATAAACTAAAAAGCAAAAAATAAACATTTTTTTAAAATTAAACCGACTTCAAGAAAATAAATAAAAGTCACTAAAAAGTTAAAACTAATACGTTTTAAAAATAATAAAAAATGAGGTGAGGTTTTAGTGAGTTTTATTAATTTTATTGAAGTCGGTTTAATTTTTCTTAAAACTGTTTATTTATTTAAAAAGAAATTAAATTTAGGCAGCAAACTCCAACGTACACCCTAATAAATTTGTTTTTTTCCGAATTCAAATTTATTACCATCCACTTTTTATATCGACTAACCTAAAACACGTTTCACCTCGAAGTTTATAAATTTTTGGCTGATCGTAAGAGGAAGTTATAAATCTTTCATTCGGGATTTAAACTATTAAATATGCTTATGGCAGTGCTCCGTTCTCCAGGGCGTCGCGGAACAGAATTTGGGCGCTGTTA
The DNA here is from genome assembly GCA_014170235.1 of Listronotus bonariensis. Lineage (NCBI taxonomy): Eukaryota > Metazoa > Arthropoda > Insecta > Coleoptera > Curculionidae > Listronotus > Listronotus bonariensis. The sequence continues at coordinate 90,173 of JACEGR010000374.1, read as the reverse complement.
CGGTTTATCCCCGCATTAAATGTGTAAATTATTAATGGCCATAGCTTAGGTAGATAACAGTCATACATGGTTCCCCCGCGGCTAATTTTAATTGGATTATACGACTGTCCCATCCGCGGGCCACGGTTAGTTTACCATCGGCATTACCAACTTCTGTCGGGTTCTGAAAGCACTTGCAGCATATATTATGTCCTTTGTCAGTTCTGTGGTCTACTCTCTATTTATGTTTATTGCGGTGACGAATATTCATTCAATTTGTATACAAGTTAATAGATTTTAACATAAGTGACAGCAGATTATCTATATTATATTAAATTTATGAACTTTATTAGGACATGTCTTTCATTAATCAGACAAACTTTCTTCTTCAATGAAACCTTTGTCGTTTTATATGTTACTTGATTTAGTGAAAACAAGCAAAACTGAACAGTTAGTGTCTGTCTTTGTCAACTAGCTTTATTTCAAAAGATATAAGGAACTGTTGGAACGCCAGGCTACCGTAAATGATGTGAACTGTTTTTTGCTACGTCTGTACGTTTCGAACTACTGGGTCGACTACAGGTTTGTTTCAGACGCAAATTTCAGTGCTGAAGTGAGTTGATTTTAAGGAATATTTTTAGCTGTTACTTAGTTAAATGTTTAATTACTTGCGTTTTTAGTTAATTGTGACAAATTTAATGGTTGATTCCCTCATTAAATGTGTAAATTGTTAATGGTTATAGCTTAGGTAGATAACAGTCATACATAGTTCCCTTGCGTCTAATTTTAATTAGATTATACGACTGTCCTATCCGCTGGCCATGGTTAGTTTACCATCGGCATTACCAACTTCTGTCGGGTTCTGAAAGCACTTGCAGCATATATGATGTCCTTTGTCAGTTCTGTGGTCTACGTTCTACTTATGTTTATTGCGGGGACGAATATTCATTCAATTTGTATACAGGTTAATAGATTTTAACATAAGTGACAGCAGATTATCTATATTTTATTAAATTTATGAATTTTATTAAGGCATATCTTTTAATAACCGGACAAACTTTCTTCTTCAATGGAACCTTTGTCGTTTAATATGTTTCTTGATTTAGTAAGTACAAGCAAAATTGAACGGTCAGTCCCTGTCTTTATCTACTAGCTCTATTTCAAAAGATATAAGAGACTGTTGAAGCGCCAGGCTACCTCAAACGTTGTGAACTGTTTTTTGCTACGTCCGTATGTTTCGAACTACTGGGTCGACTACAGGTTTGTTTCAGACGCAAATTTCAGTGCTGAAGTGAGTGATTTTAAGGAATCTTTTTAGCTGTTACTTAGTTAAGTGTTTAATTACTTGGGTTTTTAGTTAATTGTGACAAATTTAATGGTTGATTCCCTCATTAAATGTGTAAATTGTTAATGGTCATAGCTTAGGTAGATAACAGTCATACATAGTTCCGTTGCGTCTAATTTTAATTAGATTATACGACTGTCCTGTTCGCTGGCCATGGTTAGTTTACCATCGGCATTACCAACTTCTGTCGGGTTCTGAAAGCACTTGCAGCATATATTATGTCCTTTGTCAGTTCTGTGGTCTACTCTCATTTATGTTTATTGCGGGGACGAATATTCATTCAATTTGTATACAGGTTAATAGATTTTAACATAAGTGACAGCAGATTCCCTATATTATATTAAATTTATGAATTTTATTAGGGCATGTCTTTCATTAATCAGACAAACTTTCTTCTTCAATGAAAGCTTTATCGTTTTATATGTTACTAGATTTAGTACAAGCAAAACTGAACGGTCAGTCCCTGTCTTTATCTACTAGTCCTATTTCAAAAGATATAAGAGACTATTGAAGCGCCAGGCTACCTCAAATGTTGTGAACTGTTTTTTGCTACGCCCGTACGTTTCGAACTGCTGAGTCGACTACAGGTTTGTTTCAGACCCAAATTTCAACATTGCTGAAGTGAGTGATATCAAGTAGTCTTTTTAGCTGTAACTCAGATAAATGTTTAATTACTTGGGTTTTAAGTTAATTGTGACAAATTTAATGGTTTATTCCCTCATCAAATGTGTAAATTATTAATGGCCATAGCTTAGGTAGATAACAGTCATACATGGTTCCCTTGCGGCCAATTTTAATTAGATTATACGACTGTCCTATCCGCTGGCCATGGTGAGTTTTCCATCGGCATTACCAACTTTAGTCGGTTTCTGAAAGCACTTGCAGCATATACAGGGGGTAATTACATTGATTGCTTAAAAATACAGGGTATGATTGCTTAGCTTATTTTAGGAAGAAAAGTTTCTATAAACATATGTCCTAAACGTCTTAACTTTTGAGATGCAAGGTGTTAAAATTTTCAAAAATCCGAAAAATTTTCAAACATAAAATAACAAGTAAAAACTGTTACACTAAATATAAACCTTACTTAAATAAGTATTTATTATTTTTGTTACATAATTGCTAATTTAAAATTATAAAACCTAATTATTAAAAGAAAAAGAACTCGCAATGCATCTTTTATGGTCTAAAAATATGCAATTAAGTTATATTTTTTTAACTAAACAAGATATGAAAAAACATTAAGGGACATAGATGCAGTATTTTTATTTGCTTAATGTAGAAAAAGCACAAACATTTTACACACTCTTACACAGTCACTGGCGTATCGTTTTTTTTTTTATTGGAGATTGCTTTAGTTGCCTCTCGAGACATCGCTGGACTTATTAAATGTAATTAAGTTAGTGATAAATTACCTTCCTAATGTCATTAATAATATTGCCAAGTTAAAATCGGGTAAAGAATAGTTAGGATATTAAAAACAAATATATTTTTTTGGAAATTTTAACACTCTGTATCTTAAAAGTTAGGAGGTTGAGGACATACGTTTATATTGACTTTTCTTCCTACAGTAAGCTAAGGAATCATATCCTGTATTTTTAGCCATCAATTAAATTACACCCTGTATTTTATCTTTCGTCAGTTCTGTGGTCTACCATATTTAGGTTTATTGCCGAGACGAAAATTCATTTAATTTTTATAAAGAACAGCGGATTCTTATACAGGTTCAATTAAATAATATAACACATAGGCAATGTGAAGAAAAGAGACAATCTAACTAAATACCAGCATGTAAACAGGCGTAAATCATAGTGCTTGTTTTGTTATTCTATTGCCGGTCGATGAACCAAAACTCATGGCTCATACTGTATATGGGTTTTTGACAAAACATTGTAAGCGAAATTCGTAAAATACTAAAAAAACCATTTTTATTTTCTCATTGCGTTATTTTTAAGACGAATTTCGGTTTTTTGTATGGTCATAAGGGCACGGCATTATTTTGGGTCTCGGTTTTTGTTTAAAAAGCAATGGGAAATTGTTTTCCGTAAAATTAACGAAAGTCGCGTACGATGTTTTGTCAAAAACCCATCGATATGTACAGCAAATATTTATATTATTAGATTGTGATGAGTTACTTTAAAGCATAATATCTCCAGCATTGGTCGAAATAACTTTTTTCTTCAATGGCATCTTCATCTGTTATCTGTCTATTTACTGTTACATTACATAAATCCATGTCCAATAAATTCTAGTTGGCATTGAAAAAGGTGGGTAGCACCAATATTATTAAATTTATACGTGCATAATCAATAATGTCAATTCGACAAAATGTTTTCATATACAGGTGTCTAAGAGGTTTATACAAAATCTACCACAAATACCTTGGGCCAAAATGTAACAATCTAACGCAATTTATCTTAGTCCAAAAGTTGACCGTTTGGAAGATACAGGGTGTCAAACTTTTAATTGTTATTTTTAAATATTTTCTTTAACATTAAACATTTTTGACTAAATTTGGTATTGGTAGGTGTTTTATGGGTGGGAATCGAAAGCTGTCCATATTTTTCCCTTAAATGTAGAGTAAACCACCTGCAGTTCTTTGATTTTTAAAATACCATAACTTTTTGATGCCTTGGTATAATATGATTTAAAAAAATCTTTAGTTCTTGTTTAAAAATGGTTTACCTGGTAAATATCGATACGGGCAACCGTTTATGAGATATTTCAAATTAAAAGTTTTATACCACACCAAATAAATCATTCACGCTTTATCTGGGCCACCCAATTTTTTTCAATGCTCTATAAAATGTTACCACAAATTTCTTGGGCCAATTTAACGATCTAATGAAATTTACTTTAGTCGAAAGGTCGCTGGTTTGCAAGATACAGGGTGTCAAATTTTCCATTTATTTTTTAACTTGGAGACCCTGTATCTCGCAAACGATCAGCCATTCGACTACGGTAAATTGCATTAGATCGTTGTATTTTGGCCCAAGGAATTCGTAGTGTCATTTTTAATAGAGCTTTGAGAAAAATCCGGGTGGCCCAGATAAATCGTGAGGGATTTATTTTGTGTGATATAAAACGTTTAATCTGAAATATCTCATAAACGGTTGCTCGTATCGATATTTACCAAGTATACTATTTTTAGACAAAAATTATAGGAGAAAAGAATATTTTTATTAAAGTCATAATACACCGAGGCACCAAAAAGTAATGGTAAGAAAAAGCATAGTACGGCAGGTGGCTTCCTCTACATTTTATGGAAAAAATATGGGCAGCTTTAGATTTTCAACCCTAAAAAACCTCCCAATACTAAATTTGGTCAAAAAATGTTTAATGTTAAAGAAAATATTTAAAATTAACCAAAATAAAATTAAAACTTTGACACCCTGTATCTCCCAAACGGTCAACTTTTGGACTATGGTAAATTGCGTTAGATCGTTATATTTTGGTCTGGGAAATTTGAGGTGGCTCTTTGTACAGACCTTTTAGAGACACCCTGTATTTGTTTAAATGTCAAGGTAATAAAGTTTGTAAAAAAATATATTTAACAATAATAAAATAGTAACAGCATTACCGAGATGGTAATAGAAACTAGCTTATAGATAGAATTTATTTATATGTCCATATTTAATAAAATATTTATATGTCCATATTTAATAAAATTGATGTCAAATGTGATTAAATATAACGTCCATGGTAATACTACCCTGATGTCTAAAAGATGGCATTTAATGCAATATCTCCATGTTTCAGTATTAATGCTTTATACAAGTTTTATCAAACCCAATATAGTGACAGGGCCAGTAATGAAATTCAGTTCACGATAATAACACTTTTAAAACCTTTTTGGGATGGGGTTCCTTTTGACGAGTCTACCAAGGAACATTCATAGCGTCATATATGGAAGCGGCGCATTAACCCAGCCTGTCAGTGTCAAATGTTTCGGGTGTCGCACTGGGTAAACGCGTCACTTTTTTGTCGTGAAAAGTTTACGACAATGTTTTGCATGTAATTTTTAAACATTGTGCTAAAAATCGTAAGGATTCCAGTTACGAAACCCGCCCAATCCGATACCCAAAACATGTTCATGAGCCTTATGGTTGCGTGACTCTAACACTTAGGATTTTTGGCACATTGTTTTAAAATTACACGTAAAACATTGTGGTGAACTTGTCCGACAAAAAAGTGACGCGTTTGCCCAGTCCGACACCCGAAACATTTGACATTGACAGGCTGGGTTAACCCGCCGCTTTCATATATGGCGGTATGAAATTTCGTGGTAGACTCGTCAAAAGAAACCCCCAGTAAAAGGTTTTAAAAGTAATATTCTCGGTAATATTATCCTGAAGTGGCCCAGCGACTAATAATATTGTGATAAGAAAGTGAGAAAATTTAATTTGAAACAACAGAAATAAAAATATTAACCATTAAAAATATTATTCTTGAGCTGAATTTTTTGATGTCAGGGTTTTTATTTATTCATTTTTTTATAATGCCCTGCTTTTAATGATTCTTGGCCCTGGAGGAAACGAAATATAAAAAGTTCATTACATCAACATTAAAACGAGTTTTATTATTTACGACATAACCAAAAAGTGTGTTAATAAAATAAAAAAGAACCGGAAAAATACGGTGTTTGTTTGATAACTCATGTCTAAATTATAAAGAAAAATAAAAAGTTTATTTAGGAACAATTTTCATTAATTAGTAATAATCTTTCTATTTTTAAAATCCTATGGAAAAAATCAATGTTTTTGTAACTCTAAAATACGTTTTATTTAAATTACTTTTGTCAATATAAACATTACGAAAAATATATAACCAGAGTTTAAACCAATTGTGTTTAATGATTTTTAAACCCCATTCAACAACCTAAATTTTAAAATTTTACAAATTTACCTCACTTACTGACCAGAAAAATACCCAAAATATACCGGTATGGAAACCAAAACCGCCTTTCTCAGCAAATTCGCATGTTAGTTAAGTCTCCTCCACCAATCTACTATGTACTTTTCCGCAATTCACCGCTGCAGCGAGCGCGTCGATTTGAGCAGAATGAGATCAGGGTCTCCCGCCCCACCGCTTTCGTTTTTCGTCGGACCCCACGTCGACTATTTACTATCCTTTTAATTCCCTATGGTCGGCGAGTTGGTTTCCACCCCTGTATAGACATTAAAAGAGACGTATTTCAGAAGTTCTCAAGTGTTATTTTTAGAGATATTTTAATTTCTGTTAATACATATACAGTGTGGTCCTTTAAGTATGCAACAAATGGAAAACTTTTTATTTGCAATTTGTCAGAAAATTTTCTTTATAAAAGTTGGTGCATGGTCCGAAACTGTATTACCAGTAGTTAGTTTTATTATAAGTTTTATGGTATACAGGGTAGGTCAAAAGATTACAGACTGTTTAAAAATAAAGTACCCTTATTTCTAAAAATATAAATAAATGTTAAGAAAAAAAGGTATTTAAAATTAACAGTTATGCCTAATTACCAAATCCTGGCCTACTATTTAAGTTTTTGTTTCATTATTTTTTAATTTTAATTTTTCTGTTTTACACTTTCATAAAATTTTACAAGGTAAATAGGGAATTTTTATACTTATTTTATTAATAATAGTATATGTGTCTTAACAAAAGCATATTTTTATAATTTTAGGGCCCTAATAAATATCCTTGCAACAGACTTGAAGTTAGCGGTTAGCTAAAAAATATAAATGCAGCTCAATTTTGCAAATTCGCTTCGATTTGATTAAATTCCTTAAAAAGTTAGTTGCTTTGAACTGCATTGTTAAATCAGTATAATAAAAATTTGTATCATACAGGGTTAATTCAAAATGTTTCAAAAATTTTTAAAAATTTAAATAGGAGTCCATGACTTGGTATTTATAACTTTTGATCCTAAATAAATGTTTTTTTTTACCATTTTGTTGTATTTTTAAAAGTAAGGGTACTCTATCTACTACTCTGTGTATCATTTATCTTTTAATAAAACTAACTAGTGCTAATATAGTTTCATTATAAAGAATAAAATTTTCTGACAAATTGCAAATAACGAGTTTTCTTTTTGCATACTTAATGGACCACACTGTATACAGAGTGTTTCTGTTAAATTCTTTATTTAACCAGCTTATAGACCTCAAAAATAATCATTTACCAGAAATCGTTTATATAAAACTTGTTAAATAAGTTAGTTAGACTATTTAATAAAATATCGGGTTTTAAGTAAACTATCTGTTTTGTTTTTATTAAATAAGTGTCTTTGTTAAGTTTTGTGCTACGTAAGGGCTTATGGAATTGTTTATTTTTAAGTTTTGCGCCATTATTAGCTACCTTAAAAATTAAGAGGTTGGTTGCTGGAAGACAGTAAGAACAGTTAAAATAAAAAGAATAATATAACATATACATATATTTTTTCCTGACAGGAAACAAATTTAACGTTTTATCTCTCTGTCGGCAGGTACTAAAATGTAATTTTTTAATAAAATTAATTATTTCTACGAAAAAAGTTGAGTTTTTTCCTGGCTATATTATTTTAAAAAACTGCAGTGTCTTACCATTTTTAGGTTAAAAATTATGTTTAATAAACCCCTTATGGACGACACTGGTAATTTTATTTTTGTATGCCAAAAAATGTCTTCTGATTAAATGAGGGCGTCGTTTAATTTTTTTAAATATCTTGATTGGTATAAAAGTTTTTATAAGGAAATAATTTATTTTTTATTTTGAACATCCCATAGTTCACAAACTAAAAAGTTTGGGACATATGTTCATATAATTTTTTCGCAATTTTCATTGTAAAATTACCCTTTAAAGTTTGTCGGTTACTCGACACCTTTTATAAAACGTATATGTATTTCTAGCAAAAACCTATATACCTATGTACCAAATACATTTTTAATTTTTTCTTAATACCGATATTTTTAATATTTGTTTTTTTTATTTCAGGTAAGTTCGAGGATCATTTGGTTACTTAGCACTATAAACCATTCTTCTTGTAGGTAAGCCCAACCTTTGCAGCTTATAGTGTGGTACTGGATCTGAATTAGAATATACTTTTACCGATCTGCTTATCAAATAAAACTATTTTTTAACAAATATAATATCTAAACGAAATCATGGCAGACATGTAGCCCAAAAAGTTGTAATAAAGAAATGTAAAAATTTTGACCCACAAAGTAATTATTTTCTTAATTAAAATAGTTATATCTACAAAAGAAAAACTTTGGTTAATGATACTAGAGTTTTAAACATATGTAAGAACAATTTATTGCTACCAAATTTTGAAACACCCTGTAATTTAAGAAATGAAAGTTTCATTTTTAAGAAACTGTAGTACTGGTACCAACATATGACTAAAAAATGAATCTAAGAGTTTTAGATTTTTTGAAAAATTATATCATTTCCTAAGGTTTTTGGCTTATTTAAAAATAATGATAATAATAAAAAAAAATTCCCATAAACACGCCATTTTAAAATATTTTTATAATTATGTTTAAAGAATAATTAGGAAGTGTTTATTGAAAAAGCACATGTCGAGTAAGAAATAATAAATAAAAGAAACGCAGAAAATGTTTAAAATTTAAATTCTTTCAAACTAAAATTCTGAATATGGTAAATTATATCTCTTTGGGCATAAATATTCTAAATATTGCTTTTATCATTATTCATTTTTATAAGAAAAATTTAAAATCATTTCGAATATGTCTACTTTGAGTTGAACTTTGACTCTTTTAATATGCGTTTTTGTTAATTATGGTACGCATCATCTAAATAAATTTATTTAAAAAAAATTAAACCGACTTTAAAAAGATAAATAAAACTCACTAAAAATTTAAAAATAATAAAAAAAAAATATATAAAAATAAAGTCGAGTAATAACATTTTACTAAACTACTAAATGTTATCAACCAAATACACAAAAAAATTATACTATAATACCATATGTTATTACTTGACTAAATTTTTTTGTAAATTTTATTTATCTTTTTGAAATCGGTTTGTTTTTTTAAGATAAATATGTATTCTACTTTTTTATTATTAACATTTAATCAGTGACCATCCACTTAAAAAGAGTACTAGTACTTTTTTCTCTTACGTAAACTCTTCGCACAAAACAACAATGCTATCCCTTATAAGTATAAGTTGGGTATAAACGGAAACACCTTACCCACAAAAATAAAATAAACGCATTACAAAAAAATATTAACTATTAGGTAAATGACAACTATATGACAAATAAAAATATTTTGACAAGTGAGCAAAGATCACGTCAAGTGGACCCCCATTTTCCACTTGATCATAAAAATAAAAGTCTATATATTTTCTTTTTCTTTTCATAAGTAGTTACCATGCAAAATTGATCCCTTAAACAATTTTGAAAATCAATTATATTAACTACCTTGATTGTTTAAACATCCAGCATAGGTAGCATATATCTACTAAAAATAAGTCTAGTACCTCTGCCTTTCGCGATCCTGACTGGGTTTTCTTAGGGGACCACCGCGTAAATGCACTTTTCGAATAAAATACAGGGTGTTCGGTTATATTTTGAACGGGGTCTACAAGCTTTATTGTTTGAGATAGGAAAATATTTTAAGTACAAAAGTTTTCGGCTTTTATAGAAATCGCCAGATTTCTGTTAAAAACATAATCAGTTGACAAGCGCAAAGTAAACAAATCGAGCATCCACTTCTGTTATTTTAAATGGAACACCATATACATTTTAAGTTCATTGGAAAGAGTATATTTTCCTGTTTTTAAAAATATATGCTTTGTCGATGTTTGGACCACTAGTTACCGCAAGAAATGACTCTGAATCCTGGAAAAGTCAGCTGCTCTGATTCATTGACAATTTAACATGAGTGGCTTTGATTTTATTTGTTTCTCTCTAAATATGGCCTTTCTTGTTATTTGTTTTGGTTAAAATAAAGAAATTGTTAATATTTAATATTTTAGTATATATGCATCTTAGTTCATTATTATATTAATTTTGTTTAATAACCGTTTATAAAGTTTTATAGAACTTTAAAGTTATGTTAAAAATAAAAATAATAACCAATAGCAATGTACCTCCATTTTTTTTGCATTAAAATATTTATTATTTCAAACATTGTCTTTATTTCAACCAAAACAAATAAAAGAAAAGCAATTTTTAGAGAAAGGAAATGAAACCAAACCTGCCCATGTTAAATTGTCTATGAATCAGAGCGGTGACTATTCCAGGATTCAGAGATCATTTTCTACTGATAACCAGTGGTCCAAGCATGAACAAAGTATATATTTTTGAAAACAGGAAAATATACCATTTCCACGAACCTAAAATATACATGGTGTTTCATTTAAAATAACAAAGCTGATGCTCATTTCTTTACTTTGCGATTGTCAATTGGTATTCTTTTCAGCAAATCCTGGGTGGCTTTTAATATAACCCCAAAACTTTCGTATAACCAAACACCCTGTAAAAAACATAAATGTTTAAGATATAACCTCCTTCTTTATTTAAAGTTGGTTTTAAACTGATTCTTATGCTATGTAGATATGTCTGGTTTTGACTGATTTTCATATTTTTATATTTGTTTGTTGCAAGGCCCTTATTATTTTATAATAAATATTTCAAATAATAAAATTTATACATGTCACATTTTTAAATGAGTAGGGGAAACTGGCCTAAAATGCCATACCCAGGTAAAATTACACACTTTATAATTTTTAAATTTCCTGCCTTAGCAGCGACTTTTTAAACGTGTTGAAGCATGTAATATGACCACTGCAGTTAGTATCGAAAATTTCCGTACAGGTGCATGTCCTTGATTTTTTTGCACGACATTTTAAGTTTAAATTTCGATTCATCAACCGCAAAATAATTCTAATCAGTTTTGAGTTTGTGCGGTTTTGCGAAGTTACATAGTTTTAATACTATATTTTTTAAATTTTTTATTGAAGCACAATAATTTGGCTATGTTTATTTATAAACACAATAACTATAGGTGTATTTATACTCACACACTAGTTTGTTTCCTAAGTTGCCGTTTGTGGGGAAACTGACATACATGTAATAAGTATAAAATGGTGTACTATTTTAACGTATTCTTTAACGTTAAAACTTTTTCCTTTATGGTTGGTAAATATAAAACGAAATCTACATACCAAGGTTGTTCAAAGTTGGCCTATGCTAAATGGCCTAAGTCCTTCCTAGAACGAAGATATTTTTGCGTGAACTTTGTTGTTGTATTAAAAAACAGTTAAGATTATTTTCATACCTTACCATAACATGAATGTTAAATGTTTTTAATACAAAGTGTTTTAAATGTATTTAATGTTTTTACTTTAAAAAATCCTTTGGGTCATCTGTTAAAGGTATATGCCATTTTAGCCTAAGCTATTGTGTCATTTTATTTGATACCATGCCTAAAATGATAGTTTGAGACATTATAAAAATCAGTCGTTATATTTTTTCTATACTGGATTAGGTGAACCTTAAGTAATGACTAAAAATAAGTTATAAAGGCACTTTACAATTTGTTGTACTAAATCGCACTATTACTTTTTTAAAATATAGGCAAAAATTTACAAAGTATGTCATTTTAGGTCATTTTTCGCTACTCCTCAGTTGTAAATATATTAAAAATTAAATAAAAACAAATTTTTCTTTTTACTAATTTCTTATTGCAATAATAAACAGACAACTAATATTTATTTGACACAAATTTGTCGCCAAATAAATCTCCGTGTCCCTTTTCGTGTTACGATAAATAACCAACTTATTATATCGTGCCTCTGATGTCAGAATAAAAGTGATAAGTAATAATTTCATTTTCTTTTCATCTTTAGTGATACATTCTTTGTCCCGTAAGTCTTTTCATGAAAGAAAAAGAACGGGGACGGAACAGAGAATAAAATGACCTTTCCGCTTCAATGATTATCCAGTAAACATATTACGTGAAAAAAATGTATAAAAGCACAGGCAGTGGTAATCTTGCCCCGGACGATAAAAGTCATTGTGGACGGGCAGCATATTAGAAGGGACAAATGGGTCTATTAGATTAGCGATATGCCGAAATGCCACAGATGACGCTTGAGGTGGTTTTGCTGATTGCCTTTTCCGTGTCTGTGCTTTATGAGTTGACCGCAAAAGCTGAGAGGTATGTAGGCTAAATAAACCGGTATTAGCGTCGTTGAGTTAATGTAACAATGTAACTTTTTGTCTTTATTGCGTTTTGTATCAAAATATAAGGAAATGGGTGTTTTAAACAATTTTTAGACATTAATTCAGAGGTTTTGTACAGTTATAGTGTGGTTACAGTTTGATTTACTAAATTTAGCTTTTAAATCAACTGATAAAAGTGTACAGTATGTGTCAAATTGGTAATTTGTGTTTGTAACTCAGAAACATTAAATGGCAGGAGATTGGTTAAATGGGGTAATTTTGTTGGTAGTAAAGTCATTAGGTTAAAAAGAATAATTTTACTAGTAACTTAAAGGGATTCTATAGTGTATTCCGGTTAAAACTGGCCACAAAGTATAATTCCGGTATTTTGTATACTTATAAAACATCCTGAAGGATATCTCTTTTGCATGATTTTTAGGGAATCTCGTTGTTGTGTCAAAATTTACTCGTTTAAAGTTATTAAAATTCTTTATGTAATATTTTTAGTATTTTCTAACATCAACTTACAATTTTTCGAGGTAAATATTTTCTCTAACTTTATTTATTCTTATAGTAAAAACACTCTTAAGTGAAAGTTTGCTAACAAAACCTGTCAAGTAGCAATAGATATCTACAATTTAAGAGGTTACACTTAACAGTCAGAAAGTCGTTAAAGATGTAAAAATGCCATTTTTTATATTTTTCGGAGAACAAAATGGTCATTTCGCTTTAATGATTACCCAGTAAACATATTACTTAAAAAAGATGTATAGCGATAAAGGTTATTGTGGACGGGCAGCAAATTAGAAGGGACAAATGGGTCTATTAGATTAGCGATATGCCGAAATGCCACAGATGACGCTTGAGGTGGTTTTGCTGATTGCCTTTTCCGTGTCTGTGCTTTATGAGTTGACCGCAAAAGCTGAGGGGTATGTAGGGTAAATAAACCGGTATTAGCGTCGTTAAGTTAATGTAACAATGTAACTTTTTGTCTTGATTGCGTTTTGTATCAAAATATGACGAAATAGGTGTTTTTAACAATTTTTAGACATTAATCCAGAGATTTTGTATAGTAATAGTGTGGTTACAGTTTGATTTACTAAATTCAGCTTTTAAATCAACTGATAAAAGTGTACAGTATGTCTCAAATTGGTAATTGGTGTTAGTAACTCAGAAACATTAAATGGCAGGGGATTGGTTAAATGGGGTAATTTTGTTGGTAGCAGGGTCATTAGGTTAAAAAGAATAATTTTACTACTAACTTAAAGGGATTCTATAGTGTATACCGGTTAAAACTGGCCACAAAGTATAATTTCGGTATTTTGTATACTTATAAAACATCCTGAAGCATATCTATTTTGCATGATTTTTAGGGAATCACGTTGTTGTGTTAGAATTTACTCGTTTAAAGTTATTAAAATTCTGTATGTAACATTTTTTAGTTTTTCTAACATCAACTTAAAATTTTTGGAGGCAAATATTTTCTCTAACTTTATTTATTCTTATAGTAAAAACACTCTTAAGTGAAAGTTTGCTCACAAAACCTGTCAAGTAGCAATAGATATCTACAATTTAAGAGGTTACACTTAATAGTCAGAAAGTCGTAAAGATTTAAAAATGCCATTTTTATATTTTTCGGAGAACAAACTGGTCATTTCGCTTTAATGATTACCCAGTAAACATATTACTTAAAAAGATGTGTAGCGATAAAAGTTATTGTGGACGGGCAGCATATTAGAAGGGACAAATGGGTCCATTAGATTAGCGATATGCCGAAATGCCACAGATGACGCTTGAGGTGGTTTTGCTGATTGCCTTTTCCGTGTCTGTGCTTTATGAGTTGACCGCAAAAGCTGAGGGGTATGTGGGCTAAATAAACAGGTATAAGCGTCGTTGAGTTAATGTACCTTTTTGTCTTGATTACCAGAATATGGCAAGGTGTGTTTAAAACAGCTTTTGATAATAAATCTTTAGATTTTTAAGGAGTGTAGTTACTATTTTATTTACTAAATAATACCTAGTACTAAATTTAATTTTAAATGTCATTATTTAATGTTCCTGGATTTATAAAAACCTAAAATATTAAAACAATGTTTAATTAAGTTCCTTTAATTAACTATCCTTGTAAAGAGAACAAATTTAAAAATATGTTTTTCTAAAACATAAAACCAGCATGAAAACCATGTTATTCAGGATAAAAACAAAGCGCCTTTTAAATAGCTTTAAAGTCCTAATTATAAAAGTGAACTAAAATAAATAGTGATAAAATTAATGTTTATATTTAACTAAACTAAATACGAAACGCGTGGAATTGAATAAATTAAAATAAATAAACGAGCTTAGTTTAATCAGCTGAAAAATTTGTACCATTTTTATTAAATCATTTATGTTTATAGAGAACAAAACATAAAGGAACTAAACCAAAATAATAAAATATATAGTTATCACAGCTAAACAAAACTAGTAATGTTATACAGCGTGTTTTCTAATTTGCTAAATTAAAGTTCAATTTATAAGACTAATTATTTAAAATGTTTTAATTAAATAATTATTTTTAATATAAGTGAAATTTATTTGGAAATGATAAAAAGCACTGCAAAGCCACAGTATTTAGTAATATTATTAATGAGATGCCGCATAATAAATTTTGTTTTGCAATATGATTAACATGGAAAAGCTTGTTTTTGAGTTTGGAATATTATAACTCTTTAATGGTTTCTCAAAAAGACTCGACCAAATCAGCTTTCGTGGATTGTCCAAAGATAAAAAAAATCTAAAAATTGAACGTTCTACAAAGAGTCTTTTTTATATTTTTTTGATAAATCGATGTTTTTCGAAGTTATTTAATTTTTAAATATAATTTATAATGTTTTTTTGATTTTTTCAAATTTTTTGACAAAACTATCAAGTTGCCAAATTGTTTTTGTCTTTTTAGTTTCACAGATGCTTTTATTTAACTATCAATTTTTATTACGATCGTATCTTATTTTAAAAAAAATATATTAGAATATCTTTAGATATGTTTTATATTGGTTCGGCTGATTTATTTAATTGATGATAGTTATTTGGGTATAAATTAAAACTCACAAAAACCACAACTATATATTTTTTTGTTTTTAAAAATTATCGCCTCTTGTCTAATAATAATTTTAGAAAATCGGATCCGAGTTTTTTTGCATTTTTGGGAATACTTTTCATTTTAATGTATTTTTTTACACCATTAGAAAGTAGAGACTTCAACGAACCAAATGATAACCTATTTTTTTTAAATTCTGATATTTTGACACATGAATTTTCAATTGAAAATAGGGGTACTTTTTCAATATTAGGTTAAAATAATGTCAAAAAATAAATACTTTGAAAAGATACAGTGTACTTAGGACATGCAAACTTTCGTTTTCATTTTACTTTGTAAAACTTATTTATTTTTGGCAAAAGAAAAAATAAAACACTAAAAACTTGGTAATTTAAATTGTTTTCATAAATTTTGAGGTTATGTAAGGATACCGTAAATACAATAAGTTGTAGACCTTTCTATTTTCTATGACTTTACCATTTAGGTTTTTCTTCATAAAACTTTTAGTTTTGCTGAAAATCCAGAAAACCCATATTTTACCCTCAAACCCTCCCCCTTGCCTCCTTACCGATATTAAATCGCCCGTAATTTTTCCTGTAATTTTTATTATAATCTCTACCTTGTTCAACAGCTTTTATTTCACTATAATTTTTTTACACTTTACCTCTTTTAAAGGCTTCACTTAGCACTTGTCTATAAGTACAAAATTTTAACCCTAATTAATTCTGATATCCCATAAAATAATTAAAAACAACCACAATACGTTAAATTAAAGTGGATTATGCTCCAATATATATGTAAATAATAAACCATTAAATTCAATTTAAATTAAACTCTAGTCCAACTGTAACTGTACTCCTTATACCTGAAGGGACTTCTAAATCAAATTAATCCAAACTCTCGTACACATAACCAACAGACATAAATCACAAATGTTGCCTCCCTCCAGCAAGTTTTATGGATTTCAGAAACAGTTTTCGCATCCACCATCCGGTTTACGGATTGTATGACAATAAGAATTTGGGAAAAACTTTTCGCATTAGTCTGGGCGAATTAAGTAAATAACTGAAGAGAAGGTATAAGCTTTTAAAACAGGTAATTTTTATTGATTTAACAGACCGGACCACTAAAGAGTAATATAGATAGTTTCAGATAATTATAAACGATGTAGCATGTGAAGATATATAGATTTTAAGGTTTGTTTTTAAAAAAATAATTTTATGAGTTCCGTTGAAAAAAATTCAAAAACCGTCATTTACCATTTTTTCATTAAAAACTACTTTTTATTCCAAACCATCATTTATTTTTTTAATCACTATTCATTATTATTCTTTTTATTTGTATATTTATTTATTTATAACTTAACTAAAGAGTTACAAGAATTATTTTAATTTACATATGATGGGTGTCGTAACTCTATTTATACACGAAATAACTTTGTCCCTCGACAAGTTACAAAAATGATCTTTAATATAAAAACGTTTATTTGACTACACCCTTTTCTTAACAGTAGCATTTAATATACAAACTGTCCCAAAAACAGAATTTTTATTGTCAAATAGGTTTTTTTAATAGAAAACCCGTGTACATTTTAACAAATCTTGACTCTAATAAATTCTAAATCAAAAATCTATAACTTACTATACGTCAATTGGTGGTTTTGAAGATATCAACAGTATGTTGATGTACTCATAAACGAATTAAAGTAAAGAAAGAAAATATTATTTTGGTTTTAATTATTTTTAAATAACTTACTGAGTGACAAATAATATAACATGTCATTATTTACCTTCCATAATAAGAGCTACTTATAGGTAAGTCAGCTATTTAGTTTATTTAGGATACATATTTACTTATTACTTAACCTAAAAACCAGCCATGATTGACGTATTACTGTTTTTTAGTGTAATTTAGTAAATATATGTCTAAAATAAACTAAATTGCTAGACTAAATTGTTGGAATTATTAGTTTTAATACCCATTAGTAGTTTTTACAATGAAAAGTAATTAATTACATAATATTATAATATTTGTCATTCTGACAGTAACAGAATTATTTTAAAATAAATAGAACCATCGTGATTTTGGATGTTACCTAATGGGCATTTAAGGCTTTTAGAGCAGCCTGGCTGTCTAAGAGAATGTGTGGTTGTGGTACTCATATTTTCTTGAACACATGCTGGAATAGCATATATTTCTGCCTGGTATACAGTGGCTTGCCTCCCTAATGGGATAGTAAAAGTCGCTTTGAGCCTTGCCCCAAATACACCAACACCCCATCCATAATCTGTCTCTGAGCCATCGGTGTACAAATCAAGCCTCTGTCAAGTGACGAAGGTGTTCCATTTGTCCATACCTATATCAGGATCGCAGCTGACTATATATGGTTTTTCAAAATTGTAGATCGCAAACATGTAGTCTGATCTCACGTTTAATAAAGGGCTTTGGGTGGATGATTCTCTGTTACCCTAATGTGACCGTAAAAACTTCTGAATGGTGCCAAAATTCCTGAATTGAAGTAATTATTTTTACGACAATGTTTCCACATGCAATTTTTAAACATTGTATCATGAAACCATAAGGCCATTGACAGGTTCTGGGTATCGAATTAGACGGGTTTCGTAACAGTAACTCTTACGATTTTTGGCACAATGATTAAAAATTGCTTGTATAACATTGTGGTAAACTTGTCCGACAAAGAGTGACGCGTTTGCTCAGTCTGACACCCGAAACATTTGACATTGACAGGCTGGGTTAAAGTTTCGCTTCCATATATGGCGGTTTTCATTGTAGACTTGTTAAAAGGAACTCCCCAAAAAGGTTTTAAAAGTGTTATTATTAATAAGGCAATTTGATTACTGGCCCAGGACTATAAATTGCGTTAGTATCTTGCTTCAAGAAATTTGTGGTAGCATCTTTTTTTTTTCTTTGGACAAACCACGAAGGCTAAAAGCCTAAATACTAACATACCGTGGGTGTCTTAAGCGAGGTAAGAGGGAGTTTGTTGACACAGGACTTAAATACTTGAAGATTTGGGGGAAGGAAAGACCTTCGCGGGCAGCAGGTTCCACATTCTAGAAACTCTAGGGATAAAAGAACGAACAAAGTGGGAAGTTCGGGGCCTGTCTAGTTGGACCGTATAGGGATGCATACGCGCGGCACCACGAGTTTCTCTGTTGGGAACCGTGAGTGGAGGAACTATACTGGACAATTTTTCAGAGCAGAAGCCATGGAAGTACCTAAAAAAGCGATAAATCCTCCACAGCCCGTCGATGGGTAAGAGAGGGAAGCCTTTCTGTAAGTGAAGGATCATTAATGAGACGAATAGGTCTTCTTTGAATGGAATCAAAAATGCCTAGAGTTGTGGGGGACGCCATGCCCCAGATATGAGAACAATATTCCAAGGGAGGTCGGATTTGGGACACATACAAAGTGTATAAATTAGAAGGGGAAAATACTTTTTGGCACAAAAGAGAAATCCAAGCTTTTTTAAAGCTGCCGTGGCTATAGATACAATGTGTTTATACCAATTAAGGTTACTTTTAAATATGACGCCCACAAGATTGAAGGTGTCCTTGCTCTGTAAAACTTGACCGCTCATAAGTGGAGGATGAGTATTTGGTGACTCTTTTCGTGACAAAGAACATGATTGTGTTTTAGATGCATTAAAATGGACGAGATTTTTGGCTCCCCAATCCAATATTAAATTAAGATCCTGCGAAAGAGATATCTGCATCGCAGCATTTTGTACAGACCTTTTAGGGACGCCCTGTGTATTACGTAAATGTTTACTTTGTAATTAATTTTAACTGCCATGTAAAATGGTAAAATAAAATTTACCATACTGTTATTTATACTTGCTTTGTAGCCACAATAAAGTATCCAATTTTCCTTTACTAACTGAAGTATTATACGAAGCAGGACCATAAAATCCGCCTGATTAAACAGTTGTTTTGTAGCTGCTTGGGGAAATATAGAAATAAAATTGAGAAGAGAATATATTTGAATAAGTGATTACACGGGTTGAAGTTAAGAGTTTCATTATGATAATTTAATTAATTTCTTGATTTTGAACCAGATGGCACGATGTTGGTAAAGATAATTGTATAATATTATACAGGGTGTTTCAAAACAAATGCGAATTTTTTTTAAGGTGATTTCTTATTCATAATAAAGAGTAGTTTGCTTCATTAACATGGGATCAAAATTCAGTCATTAGGACGATATCGCAAAAAAAAATTAAAAAAATATTTTTTACTTTAGAAACAAAACAAGTATTTAACAAGACTGCCAGAGGTGAACTGATCCCTTGGTCGCTTTTTAAAAATATGGAACATGTTATTACAAAATACTGTTGATCTGACTAAAACTGTAAAAACGTTTTATTAAAAATGACTGAAGGTCTGACTTTGACATTAATTTTGTAGAAGTGACTGATTGGTAAAAGATACACCTTAAGGTCTCATAACCAGGTAAAAAAATGAAAACAGTAAAGAAAATGTTTAGGCATATAATAGGTTATTTATAGTGTAGTTGTTTTCTGGGAGTAAACAAAATAATATTTGGCTTCTTTCCAAAATAAAAGTTAGTCCCTGAACCAATAATAAAATGGACTTTATAATAAAAACACTTTTAAAACCTTTTAAGAGAAATCCAAGATTTTCTTTTGACGACTCTACCACGAATATTTATACCGCCAAATATGGAAGCGGTGCTTTAACCCAGCCTGTCAATGGACATGTCGGACAAGTTTACCACAATGTTTTACATGCAATTTTGTGGTAAAAATGGTAAGGATTGCAGTCATGAAACCATAAGGCTCAAACACATGTTTCGATTATCGGACAAGGCGGGTTATGCCTAGTTCTCATGTACGGTAAAATATTGCGGAACACCGGAAGTCTGGAATCACGTGACTACAATATTAAAATTTGATTGGGCTTTTGGCAGCCATGTTGAAAGTGACAGATTCGTGACAGTTCCGAAAAAAATTGGAAATTTTTAAGTTTTTTACGGAATGCGCCGATTTTCTTGTTAACTTTTGTGCTTATCAGATATTTTTGTTAATATTATTTATTAGTTTAATAAATAGCCTAAGTCACATTTATAATCTAAATTTATGTTTTTTGCATCTATAAACTGCCATCCGCAGTTTCGGATTTGCGCAATTTTTGTTCGCATGAGGACTAGGCATTATGGAGGATTGAGGGGGATAAGCACTGATAATGACAAAAATTTAATGTTAGGCAATTTTTTATGCTAAGCTACACCAGCCAGTCGATCATAAAAAGTTCTAATATTAGGTCCTCCAGATTTTTGTAATACATAAATGGTTTTCGAGAGTTTACCTTTGAAAGAAAAAATCGGTTGTCGGCAAAGTCGTTTTACTGACGATAGTTTAACGTGACAACGTCGAAACAATTATTACCTTTATCGCCGCAATATTCGTTGATATAAACAATTGATACCACATTCACTATGCACTGCACGCTCACTCAAGCTGGAGATAAACCGATGTCGAACGACGCGGAGATTGTGCCTCTTTGTTGCTCGTTTCGCGCTCTTGCTTGAACTTCAAGCCTTAAATGGAACGCGCGAGGTAACGCCGCATGCATCATGTTTTTGGTGCGTGCAGTCGGGTCCATCGAATTATTAGACGTTTTCACGTCAAAAACAATAGGTAATAACCTAACTACTGTGTATGTATTATTTTAAATCATAAGTTAAACGAGAAATCAGATAATAACACTTTTTTTCAAATATTATTTTTAAATTGAGCAAGGTCTTTCCCTACTTCTTGTTGGACGCCTAATTTGAACAGAACTAGTATATTTCCCAACTCGTGCTAAAAGAACCACTATAGTCCACGTGCAACTCTAGTTGACCGAACTACTCGCATCGGAGCTCGGTCAACCAGTCAAGTGTGAAAAAGGCACGTGTTACGAACGTTATTTTTTCTACAAGTGTATGGAAAACACTTTTCCACCTCTTATGTTTCTTTTAAAAATGAAGTGCATAAAAATGCTTTATTGCGACTTACCATATTTAGTTCGATATTATTGTAGTGTAGTAGTGCAGAAGAGTACTTTTCCGAACTAGTGCGGAAGAGTACTTTTCCGAACTAGTGCGGAAAAGTGACTCTTTTAGAACCAACTAAAGAAAACAATGATATGTTTGAAGATTTAATTAAATAACTTATTAGAAACATAAAATGTCATTTAAACTTTCGTAAAAAAAAATAAACAAACTGTTTTTTTTTAGTATCTTTTACATTTTGCCAAAACTTTAAACAATTTTAATTATGCCCAAAATATATAAAATATGCAGATATATTTTTCACAATAGTAATGAGGCTTACCGCGTACAAGGTGGCAATAGAAAAATTAAAACAAACTATTGCATAATATTACCATAGCGGCTATCTCTAGGCTACCTTTCGGGCTTTCTAGCGTGATTTTAAGCCACATTAAACCATACACAAAAACTCTAAAACCCAAATGAACGCTGTTAACGTTATCACGGACCATAATGCCGGGTTTAATTAAGGAAAAAATTTATGACAAGGGAAACAAAGAAAAATTAAAATAGTAGGTAAAAGATTCAATGGTTGCCAGCCATGCGATATTGTGCGTTGGCCACTCTACCAATTACCTTTGGAAATAATAATTAAATATAGCCTTAAGTTGTAAAACCACCAGGGACCGGTCACGACAACTGAGTGGTATTTTTATGAGTTCTGTGAATGAAATATGTTTCCTGTTCAAGGAGGTCCCTGACTCTTTATAAAGGATAATTAATTAAATGGAAATCTAATTTAGGGTTATTTAAAATATTTATTATGCAGACTGTCCACGGATGGGCCTAACAAGAGTACAAATGGATAAAAATTTAATTTTTAAAAAAAAGTTGTTTTGAAAAAATTTTTGTTTGTAATAAAAGTATGATTCACGAAGAGAAAGCAAGTTTTATTATATTTTGGAATAACTTAAAATGAATTATTTATTTATTTTTTGTAATACTCATAATTTGCTGTAAAAACATCTCTGCTTCCTTTAAAATTCTAAACAACACAATTTTTTGCTGTAAACAAAAGTGATCAAATAAATAATTTTGTATTATTGTTTTTATTGATTGCAAACTTTGTTTAAAAAAAATCTAAATTACATTTTGCTTTAAAATAATAATAAAAACAAATATTGTTTCCTCTTGGAGTAAAATCACGTTTCCTAAGTTTTTGCGAACCCTGTATACAATACAACATTTTTCTCTTCGTGAATACTGTTTTGTACAAGTAAAGACTTTTATGCAGATTTTTTAAATAAATTCTTTGGTTTATTTGTCCTCTTATAAACCCCATTTGTGGACAGTCTAAATAGGGGGTATCTACTGAAGTTCGTACCATATTAATATTCTTCTTGTTATTAATTTTATTTAAAAAAATCCATTTGAGCTTCCAGTATTTTGTTGAGTAAACTTGAGCAGCGGTGTCCTTAGACTTAAACTAGAATAGCAAATTATGTAACAAGTGCATAAAGTGATACTTTTTTACGAATGTGAAGTTTGACAGCAATCATATGAGTAAAAACAGACACTTTATACATGTGTTACATACTATATTTTTGCACGACCGTATAAAAATTTCCCAAAATACCATTTTATACATGTTTTATTTATCAAAACTTATTAATTTTAATTTTTGCAGCAAAGCCATTATATTGCAACAAAAACATCATGGCCTCTTCATTTTTAAAGAGACAATTAACCTCTTCTTACTATGCATTTATTATTTAATTTTAAAATGTATTGTACTTACTTTTGTAGAAATAATACTAAAACAGTATCTATAATTTTCTTTTCAATTTCTTAGTCATCCAAATGCATTATTACTATTAATTTTCAATAATTTCTATTAAAATTATTTGCAAACTGTCAAATTTTAAAATTAGTGACACATGAACTAAAAGAAATAATGACGAAATCAAAGGTAACTTGACCGTTTGGTTCAGTTGATGTCGCGTTTTCAATTGTTACATTGCATAAATTGATTTTTTAGTTTATTGCAGTCGGCATTTAAACAAAACACTAATTCAAAGTGTGAAAAAAGCTTCAAAGTGTAACACTTTATGTAGTGTACTAAGATGAAGTACTTTAACTTCATGTTAACGATTAAAAAAACAGCATTTTTTTACGATCGGGGAAAAAAATACTTTTAAAACTTTTTATTATGTGATTGAAGAATTCTAAGTATAATACCAAGTTTTCCCGCCTCCTCTAAATTTCACAAGCGCGACATACGGCTGAGCTACGCTGCGGGCTCGTTGCGGTTATGTGTGGCCAAACCTTTAACTTTTATTGATTGTTTGCGAGATACACAGTATTAAAATAACAATATTTAATGTACATTTTGATACCTGCAATATTCTTGCAAAAAAATATAACAGAATAAAAAGTATCCACCAAAACCACATTAACCCATAGCAAAAAAAAATAACATAGGCAAAGAACTACAGGTGCCAACCTTTGGATTTTACAACTAAAACATAAAGAGATTAAGATTTTTTACTCTAAAAAACCCTCAATACCAATTTTTGTAAAGAAGTATTTCATAATAAATAAAATATTTAAAAATAACCACAATATAATTTAAATTTTAGCACCCTGTATTTCACAAACGATCAACTTTTCTACTGAAGCAAATTGCTTTAAATTCTTCTATTTTGGCGGAAAGGCAAGGGAATTTGTGGAAGACCTTTTAGAGACAACCTGTATTATACTTTTTTAAAGCAGAAAAAGCGTAAACTTTAGTAATTTTGTAAAAGCGAATAAGAACAGTCTTCTATTATTATTTTTTATAAATTAGAATTTCTACCATTGGTATGTATTTTTTTCTAAATTTTTAACCGACTTTAAAGAAAAGAAGGTTATCAATTCGCCTATATGTTTTTTTGTGTATGTTACGTGATTACACTGTCAATTGTGGACCGATTTAATTTTTATTTTTATTTTTTTATTTGATGGAGTGCACTTTCGCGGTGGTCCCATAAAAACCAAGTCAGGATCGCAAAAGATATAGGTACTAGACCTATTGTTTTCTCTCTGCCGTACGTTGTTAGTACGGTAAAGCTGTCTCTAGACTGGTATGTGCTCAAAAATCAGGGTTTCATTCAGAATCGACAACCTTGTGGTAAAATCTACCATTTTCACCGAACTGAAAAAATAACCACAGGTAAAAGCACAGGGACATGTAATTAAATTGATTGACATTGGGGAGAGGGTCTCATGGTTAGTTCTGATTAGTTAACCTTTTTTTAATTCGTTTTAATAAAAAAGAATTAAAAGAAATACCAAACCAGTGCTTTTTTTTCTTTGATCTTTGGACAAACCACCAAGGCTAAAAGCCTAAATACTTACGTACCGTGGGTGTCTTAAGCGAGGTAAGAGGGAGTTTGTTGCCACGGGACTTAAATACTTGAAGATTTGGGGGAAGGAAAGACCTCCGCGGACAGCAGGTTCCACATTCTATAAACTCTAGGAATAAAAGAACGAACAAAGTGAAAAGTTCGGGGTCTGTCCAGTTGGACCGTATAGGGATGCAGACGCGTGTCACCACGAGTTTCTCTGTTGGGAACCATGAGTGGAGGAACTATACTGGACAATTATTTAGAGCAGAAGCCATGAAAGTACCTATAAAAAAGCGATAAATTCCCACAGCCCGACCACGGGCAAGAGAGGGAAGCCTTTCTGTAAGTGAGACGAATAGCTCTTCTTTGAATGGAATCAAGAATGCTTAGGGTTGTGGGAGACGCCATGCTCCAGATATGAAAACAATATTCCAAGGAAGGTCGGATTTGGGACACATATAGAGTGTTTAAGTAGAAGGGAAAAAATACTTTTTGGCTCGAAAGAGAAATCCAAGCTTTTTGAAGCTGCTGTTGCTATAGATACAATGTATTTATGCCAGTTAAGGTTACTTTCAAATGTGACGCCCACAAGATTGAAGGTGTCTTTGCTTTGTCAAACTTGGCCGCTCATAAGTAAAGGATTAGTATTTGATGACTCTATTCGCGACAAGGAACATGATTGTGTTTTGGATGCATTAAACTTGACGAGATTTATGGCGTCCCAATTCAATATTAAATTAAGCTCCTCTATATCTCATCGCTCTGCGTTTGTTTTCTAAATCAGGTTTAGTTATGAGTTTAGGAACCTGAAAACTGGAGCGAAGGGTTCTATCGTCGGCGAAACTATGAATGGAATTAGTTGTTGTCGAGAGAAGGTCGTTGATGTGAAGTAGAAACAATGTTGGTGTCAGAACTGAGCCCTAAGGCACTCCAGCATTTACTTGGTGGAAGCTTGAAGAATGGCCGTCCACAATAACTGATATACGTCGATCAGATAGATAACTAGAGAGCCAAGTACAGAGTTTAGTAAAAAGACCATAGGAGGGAAGTATATTAAGAAGTGCGGCATGCCGACCTGGTCAAAAGCTTTTGATATATCAAGAGCAACATCGGGGACTTACCTAGAAACTTAAAAGACTTGCTAACCATGACCCCCAATGTCACAGTTTTGTATGACCGTCTGTAACGTTTCAAACCAATCAAATTACACGTCCCTGTGCTTTTTACTGTAGTCTCTAAAAGAGATAATTGTAGTGTTTTTTATTATTATGTATGCTTGCCAATTAAATAATAATAATAATAATAAAATAATAAGCAAAAAATTAACTCTTAAAAGAGTTAACCCGACCTAAAAGAATAAATAAATTAAATTAAGTCGGGTAATACCATATGCGCTAAACTACTTAATGTTAATATCTAAATAAGAAAAAGCTTTTATACTCTAATAGTATATGTGATTACCCGATTTCATTTTTTTTATTGATTATTTTTAACTTTTTAAGTGACTTTGATTATGGTTTTTAAAGTCGGTTTAATTTTTTTAGGTATTTAAATTCACAATTTAAATTTGGTTGGTTCGAAATACGGTCCTATAATTCTGCTGTGGTGCGTGTTAAATTGGGTAATAATTTTTGGATACGCAATATAGGTAGAAATGCTATTCGTGTACATCTGTCCTGGTGAATTATATCCACATTACCTGACCTAGGACGGTGTTATCGTTATGGGATCAGCTTAATTGATTTCAATATTGCAACGTAGCTCTAATGAACTGGCAAATTTAAATTCGTTGGGCCGTTTAATGATTTTATTTCTTGAGCGTTTTCTATTATAAATTATTAAACAAGATTTGATTTAAATTTAATTCATAATGGCTTTAAAATTATTAATTTGATTTTAAAATGCTTTACTTCTTTTATCCTTTACTTTCATTTCAATTCTAGTACCGAAACATCCAAATATTGCAATTCACGGCACCATTTAAATAACGTGGCAGTACCGTCGTAGTCGTTTGTATAGGATAGGATAGTAGACCCCATCGATGACAGAGCCACACAAAAAAAGTTGTTGCTTGAAAGACAGACCATTTTTGGGTTGCTAAACTCAAATATAAGGTCAGTTTGATCCCATCTGGTCATGGTCAAGGTCAGTAACAGCCGTACAAAAAATTAAAGGTCCAAAGGACAAGGCCATGGTGTCTTTATGTTTTTGGGTTCATGGTTACGGTTATTTTAAGATCAGCGACCCAAAAACTGTTAAGATATCATGATTGTGGTCTATTTTCGATGAACTTTTATGGTTTAACCTTAAAATGACCATGACCATGACCTGATGGGGTTAAACTAACGCTGGATTCCGATACAGAGACTCCAAAGACATGAAAATACCACTAATTGTCGTCTATTTTGATGAATTTTGGTGATTTGACCTTAAAATGACCTTGACCTGATGGGGTTACACCAACCCCAGATTCGGATTCAGCGATCCCAAAATCATAAAGATACCATGGCATGTCTTTCAGAGCAACAACTTTTTTGTGTGGCTGTGTAATTAAATTGTCGGCAAATCTATTAAAGTTTGTCAGAACGAGACCGGATATAAAACATTTTAAATTTGCTTAAATAAAAAAATTATACAGCTCTAAAAATGCTACTTTAAATAGAACTATACAACAAGAGGCACAAATCACTTCTTAAAATAGGTACAAATACGGTACAATCAACTAAACAAGCAAGCTATCAAATACTTATTTAAATTACAAGTAAAAGAACTACTTTAAAACACGAATTTACGTACAATCGTGATTTGAGTCTCTGATAAACCCAAATTTGGCAAAGTATGTTTAAAGCACGAACGTGACAAAAAATCAATTTCTATCATTTATGGTGGCCTAACGTTTGAAAAGTGTCCAAACTCCTTTTTAATTGAGCTAGTAGATAAAGACAGACACTGACCATTTCTTTTTACTGCCACGAACAAACAGATTAGATTACAGGTTTCTTTGATAAAAGATGTATTAATGTCAAATATGGGTAAAATATAATATGGCTAATATTTTTTTTTGCCTTTTAACATATTTTTTTTTATTGTTTGGCACAGCAGGCAGTTTCTGCGTAAAATGTATTGGTAATAAATTGCTTTTATAATAATTTCTTGAATTTATAGAGTTTTACTTTAATTTAATTGTTTGCATAACAAAACCTAATACATCTAGACTAATACGCGGTGCTTTTGGAAAATGTAAACAAATAAAATATCGATGGCTTCAACTATACTCTACTTTTAATTTAAAGTGGTATACAAAACGCTCTTAGCGTACCAAAATAAACTCGCAATATTCTAAAATCTTTTTAATTTAACAAGATTAATTACAGCATATTACGCGTACAATAAAAAGCGCCAAAAATCGACTAAGCAAATAGCTGTCCATTAAACAGTTACATTTAAAAATGCTCTGTTAAATTAAAAGCAGTATTATTCATATAATGGCCAGTTGTTTATTTCAACAGGATAGTAATTAAAGCCACCACTATTTTTATGAATTAGCATTAGTAAATCTAAATGGGTGCCATTAGGCATTCGAGAGAAATAAAAAGTAATTTATTTAATTTAATTAAATTATTAAATAGACAATATACGTATTTTATACAGAAATAAAAGAGAGCTAAAGGTCCTTACTGCTTGTTATTTTCTTGCACTGCAAGGTAGCATCCTTCGGAACATGTCCGATCTGGCGATGCAGATTTTCACACTAACCAAAGATTGAGGTTTTTCAGCTGAGTTAATTGTGATCAAAAATTGCAGACCGGTTTCGAACTATTTTGGTTCTCATTAGTACGGTGTACGCGATAACCCCAAAAAATGTTTTAAGAAATAGAAATGGCGTATAAGCGTGGTAGCTTATTGTTCATCCCGCCCTATGTCGACAGTGTAAAAAAAAAAGCGAATCTAGGTCCGTTCATCAAATACTTGTAAAAATAAGTATTCTTGACTAGCATTCGAAACCATTATACAGAAATGAAAAAGAGCTAAAGCTCCTTACTGCTTGTTATTTCGTTGCACTGCAAGGAACTAGGTTTACTTATTTTTTTACACTGTCGACAGAGGGCAGGATGGACAATAAGCTACCACATATACCATTTATATTTCTTTAAACATTTTTTTTTGGGGTATTTGTTATCGCCTACACCGTACTGATGAGAACCAAAATAGTTCAAAATCGGTCTGCGGTTGGTGATCTCAATTAACTCCGAAGAAAAACATTTGGCTGGCTAGTGTGACAATCTGCATCGTCAGATTGCATAGTGTCCCGACGGATGTTACCTTGCAGTGCAAGGAAATAACAAGCAGTAAGGAGCTTTAGCTCTCTTCCATTTCTGTACAATGATTTTACCTGCTTGTCAGAAATATTTATTTTTACAAGTATTTACATATTTATAAACAATTCTTTAATAAAATATGGTACGCGGCAAAAAGTATCCTGAAAGATGCGAGTGCAAGGACATAACAAGCAGTAAGGAGCTTTAGCTCTTTTTCATTTCTGTATATAGTACAGTAAAACTAAGGTGTTTACATGGGGCAACCCGGAACAAATTTGGGACAAGCTGAAACTTTCAGCATACCTTCTTTAGATGGTCGACAGTGTTTCCTTAAAAATCGCAATAAATCGCATGGGCCGTACTCGCCCAATCGGACTTTAAACTAAAAAATCGTATTTTTTTATTTCTTTGAAAATATCTCAAAAATTATAAACTATTTAAAAATTTTATAAGAGAGCAAATTTGTTGCCAATAAGAATAGCTACAAAACCGCTTTTTGTTTTTCAAAATCGACTTAAAACAAAGAATTTATGGGCCCTTAAATATTGGGCCATTACGGCTTGAGCTGAAATTATATCTAAAAACTGAACCATTTTGTAAAGGTCACAACAAAGTAAAAATAAAACCCAGTGGCAACAATGTATTGTACAAGGACATTTTGGATCAATATGTCAAATACGTTAAGTACCATTATACATCTGAGGGTAAAAATAGATGTATAATAGTATTTGATGGATATTCTAGTGATGCTCTAAACACTAAATATACGGAACATCAGCGCAGATCTAAAAATATCGGACACGAAATTATTTTTAATCCTGAAAATACGGTAAACATAAGTCAGGCTAATTTCTTAGCTGTATCGTCTAATAAGGAAAAACTTGTAAATTATTTAAAACTTCATTTTGCTGAAGCTGGTATTTTAGTTAAACAATCAGAATCAGATGCGGATTATATGATTGCCGTGACCGCAGCAACACAGGCCGCGCAAAGTCAATCTAATGTTTTTGTTGTTGGACAAGACACAGATTTATTTGTCTTGCTCATTGAACATTGCAAAACAAAAAATCTGTTTTTTTTAGACCAGGTGTTGCAGGCAAAATGGACAAAATAACAAATATACACACATTAAAATCGAATTTAGATCCTGCAATAGTTAAAAACATATTATTTGTTCATGCAATGTCGGGTTGCGATACCACATCGGCATTCTTTAAGAAGGGCAAAAAAGTGCTTTAATTGTTTTGTCTAAAAATGAAAAACTTTCCGAAGATTTACTTCAATTTAAAAGGGTATTCAGTGATATTGCCACTTTATTAAAATCAGGGGAAAACTTTATTCTAAAATGGTACGGCAGCAGGAGAAGCCAAAATTTAAACTCATTTAGGTATGTAAAATACAATCAGGTAATTGCACGCCAAAAACTGTGTAGTAACTTTGAGCTAGCTTCTTTACCCCCGACAACTGAAGCTGCTCAATTACATCTTAAAAGGGTTTACCTTCAGGTGCAGTCATGGTTGGGAAATAATTTAGACCCAAGAGAGTGGGGTTGGGTGGAAAAGGACGGTTACTTAGACCCACAAAGAAACAGTAAGGACCTCGCTCCCGATTTTATTATAAAATTATTATTTTGCGGATGCAAGTCAGTTTGCTCCAAAACTTGTACCTGCAAAAAGGTAGGAATAAAATGTTCATCAAGCTGTACAATTTGCATTGGACAGTATTGTGACAATGCAACAAATGTGTCTTTTGTTGAAAATGATGAATGCATAGAATAATTTCTTTTTCTTTTATTAAAATTTGGTTTAGTAAAGTAAGTATACTTTTTGTTTATGACCGTATGACATGATCACTGTGTTTTGTACCAAATTTAATAATAAATACAACTGGCCTAACTCTTTAAAAAGTGCCATTTTGGTTCCAAATTTGATACCGTGCCATACAGACTTTAGTTTTAATAGCATGTTTCTGTTTTTTTTACATTATTTGAGATTATTATTAAACGAGTAAGGGCAGCACATTTTAGCATAGTATTATTTACCTATTTTTGCGTTTAACCCTTTACCTAAAATATTAAATCATACCTAGTGATTTGTATACAATTTTACACACTGGTTTTTTATGACAACTACCATATTTTTGTTATAAAAAACATCCAATTAATTTGCGTCAGCGTTAATAAAGTCGAATTTGCCAAAAGCAGTTTAATAGAGTCCAAGCCCAATCGGCCCAATTTTTATAAGCCCATAACCTTTTTGTTTTTAGGCCGATTTTTAAAAACAAAAAACGATTTGGTAGGTATTTTTATTGGCAATAATTTTGTTTTCTTCTAGATTTTTAAAAAAGATAATAGCTTTTTAGATATATAAAAAAATAATAAAAAAGCACGATTTTTTTAGTTTAAAGCCCCATTGGGCGAGTACGGCCCATGCGATTTTGTGCGATTTTTAGGAAACATTGTCGACCACCTACAGAAGGTATCCTGACAATTTCAGCTTGTCCCAAATTTGTTCCGGGTTGGACCCATAGTTTTACTGGCCTAATAATGATTTTAACTGCTTGTCAGAAATACTTATTTTTACAAGTATTTACATATTTATAAACAATTCTTTAATAAAATATGGTACGCGGCAAAAGTAACCTGAAAGATGCGAGTGCAAGGACATAACAAGTAGTAAGGAGCTTTAGCTCTGTTTCATTTCTGTATAATGATTTTAACTGCTTGTAAATACAATTTGTGCAGGGTATTTCATTTAAGAGAAAAACTTTCCCAGTATTTTTTAAAAATTTAAGATAGCCAATCAATGTATTTTAGCTGAAAGAATTTAAAAATGGTAATTAGAAAACAAGTGCATATTGCATAAAAAACAAAATTTGTTTTTAAATAAATCACCCTATTTATTATTATATTTTTGGATTCTATGGTCAATGTTAAGTGATTTTTAATTAAGGTACTATAAGTCTATCTTCAACTATTTTAAGGATATTGCCGCTTAAACGGTCTTATTTTTATCCTATATTAGGTAATTAAATATTTCAATATAAAATACCAACAGGGAATGCAGGTGATCACCTGATTCTAGTCATTAAAATGTTTACCCATTGGTAGAGTTTATATTAGTTCTTTATAATGAACTATTCCTTAGATGAAAAACTACATATAGCAACGCTATTAAAAAGTGCGAAGAAAATATCAGTGAAGCCAAAAGATTAAAAAAAAACAATATAAAATTGACTTATAGGTAAACATGGAGTTTGAAGTACCAGGTAAATACCTGCATTACCTGTATTCAATATTAATATATTTTAATGAATAATATAGGCCAAAAATGTGACTGTTAAAGTGTCAATAACTGAAAAACAGTTAAAGAGACACCCATAGTACTATTATTAAAAAACACTAAGAATTGGCAATAAAATACAAAAAAAAAATAACAAATAGGGTGTTTCACTTAAAAAACGCACCATTTATGCGTAAGTTGTTAGTTTTTTTTGCAATTGAATTTTATTGCGATTTCCTAATTTTCCTAACTAAAATAAATCAATTGGCTATCTTAATTTTTTTTAAATACGCGATGAGTTGGAAAATATTCAGTTTTTACTCCTAAATGGGAAACCCTGTACATACATTGCTGTTATTTTAAAAGTTATCATCCCCTTAACTTTTGAATGGGTCATGATATCGAGATCGGGTGAAATTTGTGTAAAATGGTATCACTTAAGGTACTTTAAGGCATTATAATAATTTTGGTTACGTGTTCTAGTATTAAGGGGGCACTACCAACTTTTTTCAATTGGAAAAGGAGTCATGTACCACTTGTTTTAAAGGCCCTTGGATTCCCTATTTAACGCCACAAGAATTTTATGTTGGCTTATTTTTTGATATGTTGTTCTCCCTCCCCTCTCAAGTAGGTCCTTGGCTCTTTGGCTGGCGGTAGCGGTTGCGTTGGCGCCCAGCTGTGACCTTGACATTTAGAGCTGCCACCTTTACATTTTGAGCTGTCACTGTCAAAAAATGCAGATCTTGGTCATATATTATCCAAGTTTCATTAAAATATACCGAACAGTTCAAAAGGTAGAAGGGGAACAACTGTATAAATAGCAATAATAAAAGTGTCTGGCAATAAAAAATAATATGTTGGGTAAACCTATCTTAAGACTAAAAATTGAGAATTAGGTTCCTTAAAAATTTTTTAAAACCTTGGATTATCACCTCTACAGGGTGGGCCAAATTCGACGTTTTTAATGGGCAACTCATGTTTTTGTATGTTTTACAAAAAAAATGACCACCATTTGCGAGACTCAAATTTTAAGACAATTTTACTAGTGAAAACCGCAATTTTTACCTTAAAAAATCTTGTTATAAATTTTGTTTTTATTGACTGCAATGACGGGCAACCATTTTTATTTATAATTTACTGACGCAAATAGGGGTAAAAAATAATCCTATTTTTTAGTATTTTAAATTAGGTTGTTAATTTTTTATCCTAGGAACTGTTCAATCAGGTTTTATTAAAACGTTAATATTTACTGTAACAAACAAGCATTATTTTTTTATTTTAGTAAATTAATGATAACACTGGAAAACAAATTCCAGCTTTTAGCTTTAAGGGCTAAAATTTAGCTTGTGTTTGTTTTTCATGACCGTCTTTTACTTAAAAAATATGGTTGTTTTTACATTAAATATTACGTATTAAGAAAACCTGATCAAAATGTTTTTGGGCAAAATTTTAACAAAATAATTTTAAAAAATTATAAAATAGGATTATTTTTTTACTTTTTTGCGTTATTAAATTATTAATAAAAATGATTTTCCGTCATTGCACTACTATCTAACCAATATCAGTCAAAAATGAAAAAATATGCAATATCTCAGAAAGGACTGAGAAGAAATAGAAAAGAAACACATTTTTAGAAGGGTAATTTTTTAACCATTTTGATATTAAAAATATAAATTATATATATATAAAGATATTCCATTTAAAATTTCCAAAAATAAATACATAAATCAAAAATGCACAACCCTAGAAAAAAAAACTAAAATTATATCTGCAATCTGCATAAAAAGTTTTTGTGGAAATGCTTTTACAGAATTAAAAAAAATAAAAAGAAAAAAGCTATAAAGAATTAAAGAAAACGCAAGAAATTAGGAAGCACGCTGTAGCGACTAAACGACGCAAGATAGCAAATTGCAGTTTTTACTAGTAAATTTGTCTTGAAATTTGAGCCTCGCAAATGGGGGTCAGTGTTTTTGTAAAACATACAGAAACATAAGTTTCCTATGAAAAGCGTCGAATTTGGCCCACCCTGTACAGGTAGGATACCAACTAATAATACGCAACTGCAACCGCCAGCCAGACAGCCCAGAGTCTACCCGGAAGATGAAGGAGAACAGCATACAAAAAGCCAGTCATTAAAAAATTCTTTCTCGAAAACCTTGCCATCTCCTATCCTATAATATTAAAATGATTATTGTATACTTTGTATACATCTGAAAAGTACTGTATGTGATATGCATATTTAATTTTCCATTGTCATAAAATCACATTACCGCACATAAAATGTAACTCCCGATGCGACAATACACAAACGTAAATAGAACTTTATGTCTTGTGTATGCAGAGTATTTTAGAAAAATTGCCGTAGTTTCGAAATATAGCTTTTAGTAGGGGAGCCCACGATGCTAAATGGTTTTATTTCAGCAAATGCCTTATGGATTCTTTGATCAAGTTTTCTCGGGTTAAGATTATTTCAATATTTTATTTTTCAACACCTCCAAAAAATAAACAAAATCTGAGGGTATTAAATCCGGAGATCGTAGTGGCCACTTTACAGGTCTATGTATTCCTATCCAAGGGTTTTCAACAAAAAATGGTGCTTTCAAATATTTACGATGATCCGTATAACTTTTCCCTTAAAATAAATCTTTTATTTTCTTTCCAATTGTTTTTCAACTATAAAATTAGCATGGTCCTTTTTCCTTTTTTTGTGACATTAGCTTTTGTTTCTCGGCCTACTAGAGTTTAAAATAATTAAGCCAAAATAAATTTAAAATTAGTTATTAAAATTAAACAAATCAGTGATTATAACAGTGACTAAATAGACACAAAAGACCTTATAAATATTGCAAAAAACTCAATAAATAATTTCGACAAAAAACAATTGAAATTTATAAAATAAAATACTCGCGGAATATCCCTCAGATACACACTGGACGTAGCGCGATTCATACTAGCGGTATGATCCCGGTTCGTTCTCAGTTCTGATCTCGGTCCGATAAAATATTCTTACGTGCAAAACAAATAAGCCTGTTCATACTATCGATACCGCTCCATTTTCGGTCCGGTTTCATTCCGATACCAATACATTCCAAAGAATATTTTAAGCATCAACGTCTCAAAAAAGACTAAAGCACACCTGTACAGTGAAAGAGAGTGGGAGCCAAACGTGTATCGGACCAGGAATGAACCTAATGCGTATCGCTAGTATGAACACGACATGATTATATCGGACCGTGATTGGACCGAGATCGAACTGAGAACGAACTGCTGATTTATGAATTCCTACTGCGTGTCAGCACATTCATGAAGTTAAAACACAGTTGTAATTTCAAGCAGTATTATCTTCATTTAGGACTTTAAACCATACGTGAGTTTGGTGCTGCAGTCTGGGAGGAATTTGAAACCATGCAAACGCATCGATGGCTTGTGAATTCCTACTGCATGTCAGCAAGTTCATAGAGTTGAAACAGTGGCAAATCTGAACAGTATCAGCTTCCTCTACCACTTTAAACTATACGTAAATGAGCTGCGGTTTAGGAAGGAATTTAAAAGCATGTAAAGGAACGAAGACGAGTGAAATTAAACCTGGTAATAAAAGGTCTGTATCCAAAAGCATCAAAAATCAGTTAAAGTGAATTAAACAGCTCAAATACAGTAAGAAAATTATCACATGGCAAAATATGAAAAAAATATAAAAAAAAACTTTATATAAAATATGTCCTAAACGTCTTAGTTTTTGAACTGACAGGTGTTATTATTTATTTAATTGTGTTTTTTTTATAACAACTTTTATACCAAAATGAGATATTTAGAAAAATTACTGGACGTCTTCTGTGCACCAAAAGAAATGTTTTGCCATACAAGAAAAAAATTACGAGTGTCGTTCATGAGGGGTTTAAGGTAAATATTTTTTAAGAAAAAATGGTACGCCACTGCATTTTTCTAAAATAAAAATACGTTTTAAAATCCTTATTTAGTTTGACGTAAATTTGAACTTATGACTTTTTATTTGATGCACGGTGTTCCCGTAAATAAATAAAAACTATTTCTCGGCACGGTTATTTTGTGTGGATAATATCAAATTCTACAGTGGAAAATTAGCTTCTAATATTTATTTAATTAGATAAAGATTTGACCATGCCGAGAAATGGTTTTTATTTCTTTAGGCGAAAATCGTGCATCAAATGAAATAAAGTCAAGAGATCAAATTTGTGTCAAACTGAATGGAAATTTAAAAATATTTTATTTTAGAAAATTTAGTGGCGTACCATTTTTTTCTTAAAAATTATTTACCCTAAACCCTCATGAACGACACTGGTAAAAATTATTTTTTTCTTGTATGTCAAAAATATCTTTTGGTACATAGGAGACGTCCCCTAAATTTTTTAAAATATTCCAATTAATATAAAAGTTATTGTAAAAAACACAATTTTTTTTGTATATTTTTAACATCCTGAAGTTCAAAAACTAAGACGTTTAAGACATATTTTCTATTAGGTATTTTTACATTTTTATTGTAGAATTAGCCCTTAAAGCTTGTCAGTCGGATAAGTTGTAACACACCCTGTAGATGTAATAAATTAATTTTGATAAGAACTTTTAATTTACGTGTCTATATTGGGTGAAAAAGAGCTGATCTTTACCCACCCCCTATAGTAATGTTGTTATAAGGTTATAAAATTGAAATTTATTTTTAAATGCAAATTACCATTGTTTTAAAGTAAAAATGCAAATTATAAATAATACGCGGGTATTTTAATCGAATACTACTTTTAGAGATCATAAAATGTAATTTGTGGATTAACAGTGCATTATTGAAAAATATATAATTTATAATCCATTTAGTAATGCGAGCCTGCACAAATATTGTCAATAATTTAGGTTGTATATTATACGTATACATGACGTGTATTTAATCGAAAAGTAATTTAACACAATAAAGAACGTAATTAAATGCAACAATGCATTAAAATCGCTTTTAAAACAAATTGGTGTTTGTAATTACATAGAGGGTATTAAAATTTGATTGCGTTATCGATTTTATTAAACAGTTAAAATATATAAATAACTTAAGGAAAAACTGCACCCACATAAACACAGTGGCGAGGCATGTCGTATTTTAATGTGCTTGTGTTTCAATGAGCTTCATTTACTTCGCAATATTTTGCCTTATAAACGTTTTTACGACATAAAAAGAATTAATAAACACTAACTGCCTTTTCATATTAGCGATAGACGGAAATACGGGCGACGCGACGGACCAACGCTATCGAAGTGTATGGAGTCAAATGAAACCTTTCATACGCATACAGGGAAAGTCAGCAAACTCAAAGGCTTCGTATAATTGTTTATCTGTCTGTCCCAATGATCTGAAAAATAAATATGGATGAATGCAGCGAAAATCACAATAACCCCTACGTGGGCACCGCGCAGTACACTTGTGGGCATGAGCAATAAACATTTACTGACTAGCCGAAAACAAACAACAGGACCGGGTTTAACATTTTGTATATGATTCATTTATAAAGAAAATATACCAAGTAATTTTGGGGTATACATATTTAAAATATTTTATTTTAAGTCTGTATTCATCTTTCATAGCAGTCCCTAAAAGTAAACCGGTTTTATATTGGGGACTATTTTTTGTTGTATTTTTTTTTCGGTCGTATCGCCGATTTTATTAAGATTTAGCAAACGAGAGTGCTTAGAAGCACTGATTTCAATTTAAATTCCATTTTATTACTAAAACACCTTCTTTTTGATTCATGAGGACCCACTTTTACTTAACCTCAAACCTGCACGCTATTTTATGTATTATTATCTTCCTTCTTAACACTACCTTGACACAACAAAACTGAATAGTTGGTATTTTATTATAAAAGCAATTAGATTTGGTGTAACTTGTTTGAGGAATAAATCTCAATTCATAAACTGATATTTCGTTCCCGTTGGCGTAGCAGTTGTCGTTCAGTTAAGTTTGGCGTGTAATGCCATTGAAATTGTTTATTTATGGGGTTAGGGCCAAACTGACCTTATATTTGTAATTGAAACCACAAAAAAAAAAGCGAATCACAAATATTAAAATTGGTAATGTACCCAGTAAGTAATTATTGATTTAATTTGCCTACAAATGCCAACTTGAAATAAACTTGATAATGTAATAATCTTAAACTAGGCTTAAAGCGCAATGGAATCGCTTGGACTATTTAATTTTATTCAAAACATTCCACAGAAAGATACCTATGTTCCTTTTTTAACATACGAGCAATAAGCAATCTACAAGATATTATATGGTATAAATCGTCCTCAATATCACAAAGCGGCGTATCTTTATGTTTTAAATTTCACGAGGGTGCTTTTTAGGTATTTTTGTACTACTCTTTTTAGTAAAATGAAATAGGCTTAGTATTATATTTCTATAACTTTTAAAGATATCAAAATCTAACATATGCCAATTTGTAATATTAAGAAGCAACTTTTTTAAGCAATTACATCAGCTCTAGTCAATTTTCCTACTTTTTGAGATACGCCACATCGTGATATTGCCGACGAAATTGCTTATGGCTACGTGTTATAACTTGAAAATATGTCAAATTATTTTAATTAAACTGCCATATTTTATTTTGTGTAATTATAAATGCACCAGTCCAATGCTAATACAGGGTGTCCGACTATATTTTAACCCATTTTCACCGCGAATAATTTTAAAAGAAATAAAATTATCAAAATGCGGTTTTCATGAAAAGCCTTAGATTTTTAAGTTTCTTTTATATCCTTGCCATTTGGTTGTGACATTTATTTCTTACGAAAACGGTCAATTTTCGTATATAGGGCAAGTTTGTTATTTTAAATGGAACCCCATATATATTTTCTATAATCACTTAAATACAATTTTCCCGCTAAAAAAAAAATTAACCATGACTATTTCAAAAAATAATGGATTTATTGATCTCTAAAAATTGACTGCATGGCAATAAAGAGTATTATTTAAAACAGGAAATTTGCTACTTACTCATTATTTAATTTTGGTTATGCACAACTTAAATTAAATAAAAGTTTAAAAAACACCAAGAATTACTCACAACGCACAAATGAAACACCAAATACCAAATAACTATATCTGATAACGGTCGACCGTACCTCGGATTTTACGATCGGAAATCCCAAATTATAAATTAAATTAGGATGAGTGTGACCCTGTCACCGCATAGGTAAACGTTTTCAGTGTTGCAATCACTATATTTATTAAAATACTGCTAATTTTGTCAATGTTGCCAACACTATGTTAGGTTTTAAATAAAAAATGCTAACCTTTATAACAACTGCGCATGTGCAAGGTATACAGCAATTCTCCCAGTGTGGGGGTAAAAAATTCTTGCGCAGGTCTATTGAAAATATATGGGGATCATTTTCTATTAGCAATCCTTTTAATTTTTAGATCATTGGTCTGTCCGTCAAAAGCAACTAAAGTGATAAGAAAAAGCCTGAAAAATATTTTTCCAGGGTACCAAGGTTTAAAATTAATAAAATTTATTTTTTGTTTACAGTATGTTTTAAAAAAATAATATTTGGCCTTTCTTCAGAATTATTTAATAAATATATTTTATTAAATATTTTAGGAAACCTAAACTTTTTATTTATTATAAAGAGGTATTTTGCTCTTGCAGTAATATAATAAAAATTAAGATTACTTCAAAAGTAATAAATTATTTAATATATAAAATTATTATTTTATTTGGGTTATATAAAAATTAAACTGTAAAAAACTTACTCAGAAAAGAGGTTGCAACCTTTATTTGGACGGAGGTAAACGGGGCGCGAAAATATCTCTTTTACCTGCACGCCTGTAAGGTTACGTTTATATCATAGGCAAATGGGGCGCCAGCCCTTCCCGAGAGGGGTGTGGGTCAGGGCAGGTAAGAATTCCTATAATTGACACTAATAATTTGTATACCACTTAATCAGTTCAGTTCTCATTGTAATAGTGAATAGATGTGCGAAAAGATTTCCGCTCAAGATTTTAATAGTGAGAAAATGTCGGTATCAGTAATTGAAAGTGTGAGTGGAAAAGATTTAATAGCCTACAAAAATTAATTAATAAAATTTTTAAAAATAGAGAACAATTT
Source organism: Listronotus bonariensis (assembly GCA_014170235.1). Classification (NCBI taxonomy): domain Eukaryota; kingdom Metazoa; phylum Arthropoda; class Insecta; order Coleoptera; family Curculionidae; genus Listronotus; species Listronotus bonariensis. The sequence continues at coordinate 49,491 of JACEGR010000374.1, read as the reverse complement.
ATTTCGATAACTTTACTTTAAAGAAAACATTTGCGCCCCGTTTACCTTTACGATTTTATTGACCCCAAGATCCCTGCGCCCCATTTACCTGTTCAATAAAACTTTAGTGGAGGCCTTGCGCCCCGTTTACCACCACTGCTTTATTTTGTATATGTATTTAGATATAAACCCTAATTATATGTATATTTGCATAAAACTAATGACGAGTTGATGTTATATTGTTAAATCCATCGATATTTTATTTGTTTACATTTTTCAAAAGTCCCGCAGATTTAGCCTAGATGTATTAATCCGCGTCCAGATCAATAAATATTTACGATGTGCGATGTATTTGACGCAAATTTGCTCCTCTTCGTCAAAATTTGTACATACATAAAATATAAAAAATTTGACGAATACGAATAAATTTGCTTTAAAAACAACGCACAACGTTAATATTTTTGTTATGGACTTGGCTTTAGGCTTTGTCGTACAAATAATTTAATTTAACTCTTCATAAATATGCTTACAAATCAATAAAAATTCATTTAAGACAAATATTTTTACATAGAAACTGCCTGCTGTCCTAAAACAATAAAAAAAAAGTATATTTTCTAACTAGTGCTGAAAGTGCCACTTTTCTGCACGCAACTGCGCTACGCGTCGTTCGGTCAAGTGGTCAAGTACGGAAAAGGTACTTTCGGCACGTGTTAGCAACGCTAATTTTTCTACGACTGTAAACATAAAAACAAATTTTTTTGTTTTTTTTTCATTATTTTAACACAATGCTACCTAATATCCTACTATACCAAAGCAAAATTCTTTTTTAAATATGAAGTGCATGAAAATCCTTCATTGCGACTCACTAATACAGGGTCCGGCATTGAAACTTTCTTTTTTCATAGATAAAAAATAAAAACATATATTGCACATTTTTATTTATTTTTTAATTAGCATTAGAGAATAACATGGGAAGTTTGAATTCGAGTTGTTTTAAATAGAATATTTGACAAGTGTCTACCATTACTGTCGATACATTGCTGTAACCGATTTCTGAAGTGTGCGTGGATCCTTTCCAGCATATTATTCGGTACGTTGGCTATCTCGTAAAGAATATTGTTTTTTAATTCTTCCAGGGTTTGCAGGATGGTTGTTAAACACTTTTAATTTGAGGTAGCCCCATAGAAAATAATCACATGGGGCTAGATCTGGCGATCGTGCGGGCCATGGAACGTCACCTCGGTTGGAGATAAGTCGCCCGGAAAATTTTGTCTCAAAACAGGCATTAAAAGCTGTGATGTGTGGGCTGTGGCCCCATCTTGCTGGAACCATACATCGCCTAAGGCGTTTCGAAGCAGATCGTCTAGGAGATTTCAAAACCGACTGTCGGACAGCCTCGATATTTGCGGGTGATCTAACTGTCCGTGTTGCTCCTGGTTCCTTGCGGGACACATTTCCATATGCTCCAAAAGCCTCCACCCATGATAAAATGGATCCCTGGACCGGAAGAGCACCTCTAGGGGTACTCTGTACTTGTACTCTAAACGAAACGCACGCTGCACGGAGATGATCGACCGGCCTTGTGAAAAGTAGGTCTCAACGGCAAACGTGCGTTGCTCTCGTGCCCAAAGCATTTTTACAACTGACGACAATTAACAAACAAATCTCCTTATCAACGCTCCCTGTTAAGCACACTAACGCGCTGCAACTAGCACCAGTCGCGCCACCATGTATCATTGAAAAAGAAAGATTCAGCGCCGGACCCTGTATTTGGTTTAAAATTTTTGTACTTCCTCACTAGTGCGGAAAAGAAGTGCTAAAGAGTGTACTTTTCTGCACAAGTGCGAAAAAGTGACACTTTCAAAACTAAATTGCGTGCGGAAAAGTGCTGCTTTCCACACGCTAGTAGAAAAACATATTATTGGGTAAAAACCAATATTACCCATTTTATTTTACCATATTTGACCAGACTAATATCTTTTCATTGAAGGCTTTTTGTGGTTTCATATGTTCAACAGCAGTTCGTAAGTGGACGAAAAAGTAAACGGTCAGTGTTTGTTTTCATCTATTAGCTTTATTAAAAAAAAAAAACTAGAGAAATGTTCTGGTTAGTTCGAGCGTAGTAAATAATGTAAATTGTTTTTGGCCATATCCATGCCAACCCTAATAGTAGGTCGGGCTCGGACTTGTGGGAAGTACTTAACTATTTCAGTTAAATGTTTGATTTCTTGTTTTTTTAATCAATTGTGCCTATTTTAATAAGTATACTCCTATATCATATTTCCTTGAATGTGTATAATTTTTAACGGTTTATTATTTAATTATAGGAAAATAAAATATTTTAAAGTCCGCATCTGTTTTTTACCGACTTCAAAAGATTTACCGACAAATAAATTATCTATGACAGGTACCATAACTGGTTTTTTATAAATACAAAATAAAATATATAAAGTTTAGACACCTCCTATCATTAAAAACGAATCATTTCTGGACCTATAATTTTTTAACCCATTATTCCTTTAAATTTCCTTAGCAACATTCTGTAACACCTGTATATAGAAAAAATTACGTTCAACCTACCAAGAACCTCCAGTTCCGCCTCTGTTGCCCAGTGGGCTTTAAAATTTGAAGGCGTAAATCTTTCAAAAGTACATTAAAATGCATTAAATTTTTTTCCAAGCCGAATAACATTACAGCGAGTATCTAAATATACAAACGCGTCGCTGGGCATGGTGCTGAATAACAACCGACTGACATACATACTGACATGCGAAATGAATATTTTATATGCCACGTGTGACAAGGCTGCAAGAAACAGGACCTCTTTCAAATTTATAGTTTAAATGTGATTTCTTCCGGATGGAGTAAGATGGTATTTGGCTAAAAACCAGAAAATGTTTTTTAATATTTATTAAAAAATAAACAATAAAAAAATTAAACAGACTTAAAAAAATAAAAATTACTTGGAGGTTAAAAAAATAGTAAACTAAAAATAATAGTTTAAAAAACGAAAAAACACGCTTTTATATGCAACCGAACTAAAAATTAGAAAATAAGTTTTCATTACAAAGAGTTTGTCACTTCAGAGTAAAAGCGTGGGGTGCATTTTATCATTTTTTCATAACTTTTCCCTCATAGTTATTTGCAAATAGAATAATTATAACATTTAATATATTAAGCACCCCACGCTTTTATTCTGAAGTGACAAACTCTTTGTAATGAAAAATTATTTTCTAATTTTTAGTTCGGTTGCATATAAAAGCGTGTTTTTAGTTTTTTTAAACTATTATTTATTTTTCATTTTTTAGTTCGATATATCAAGTAGTTTTTTAAAAATAAATGCTCCAGTTTATTCACTAAAAAATTCCTTCGCCATTTTGTCAAGAGACACAGAGGATCTGTAAAGGAATTTATTTATCCTGGCGGTCCTAATCAGGATAATGGGATACTGTTTTTAAATTATTGCATTGTCATCGGTCCCTGATACGTGTGCAAAGTTTCAAAGAAATTGAATCGCTGGAAGTTGGTAAAAATTAGGCTCAAAGATTCCGTTACATAGATAGATAGATAGATAGTTACAACCCAAGCTAATAAAAGCGTGTTAAAAAGAAAAGAAGTCGGTTGATAACAGAAGCAATTAAAGTATAAAAACTTTTTTTATTCAGCTATTATCGTTTAGTATGCACATTAGGGTGATTTATTTCCGCAAGTGTTTCATTTTTTGGTGCTCAAACAAAATTTTAATCTACATGTAGAAAGAAAAATTATCAACAAGTTGGTTGGTTTATTTGTTCTTGGCTCTGGTCCCTTTCGGTCCAATTTACCAGCTCATTCGGGGGAAAATCTGGATTAATCTCTTAATATTAATAAAAAAAATTGTAGGATGAAACCCACTGAACAAGGTAGAAATATAACAAAATTTATAGAAAAATAAATTCCACTCGATCTGTGGTCGGGAAGGGGGAGAAGGGGGGTTTAAGGTGTAAAATACGGCTTTTCTAGATTTCCGGCCAAACTACAAGCTTAATGGAAACAAGTTAAATTGCAAAGTTGTAGGCAATGTAAAGATGTACAACTTTTGTATTTAGCTTTTTTACATAATCTTACAAGTTATGTGTAAAAATAAAAAAAAGTGTTTGGTTTTTTATTTTAATCTTTTACAAAAACAATTATTTTTTACGAAATTTTGTAAAAACGTAGTTTTATTTGTCCCAAATATACTGTAAGTTATTTGGTTTCAAAATATTTATATTATAAGTTTTGGTTCTAACTTACTATGTAAAAATGTACGGCATTATTTGCAAAAGTCGAATGTCAGTTTGTTCGTTAAAACTCAAAACATGTTAATTGGCCTTATGGTCTCGTGACTGTAACACTTATGATGTACGGCAAAATGTTTGAAAATTGCATGTAAAACATTGTGGTAAACTTGCCTGCCAAAAAAGTGACGCGTTTGCCCGGTCCCATACTCTAGACGTTTGAGATTGACAGGCTGGGTTAACGCGCGGCTTCCATATATGGCGGTATAAATATTCGTAGTAGACTCGTCAAAAGGAACCCCCGAAAAAAGGTTTTAAAAGTGTTATTATCATAAGGTAAATTTCATTACTGACCCAGGGACTAATAGAGAAATAAATCATAAAAATTTGTTCTCATTACAAAAATAAATTGAAAATGCTAAAGGGGAACAGTTAAATATATTTTGTAAAGCAATTGTTTCAATTTAACTCTCAATTTATTTTACATTTAAAATAAAAACTAACCGATAAAGCAAATAATATTGGATAAATAATATCTCTCACATACAGTTTCAATCCCGATCAAATTTTAATTGAATATACTATTTTTTAGCAAATATTAATAAATATTATATTTTATTTTTCAATTAAAACTGTCCGTCCATTATAAATGTAAACCATAATTTATTTGGAACAACTATTTATTAAATGTCTGCCTATTTTTGTTTTAATAAATAATTTTTATTTGTTCATTTATTTTGGTTGCTGAAAGGAAATTTATATCATATAATTGCAAATGCACTTACCAACAAAATTACCGCTCTATGATAAAAATGTACCAACAATTTTATTCTTTTATTATTTTTTGAACTAATTTAACAATGCATTTTAGTTTTAAATATTTTTTATGTGTCGCAAGGAAATGGTTATTTTAAGCAAATGGCTTCTGTCTAGGCAAATGCCTTTTGCCTGGGCAAATAGTGTATTTTAATTTTCAAATGCTATTTGTCTAGTCAATTAGCATTTGATTCTATTTAGCCTAAGCAATTTTTGGACAAATGGAAATAGAAATATTTGCATAATCAGACGTTCATGCAGAACTGTCACATTGGTGGGATCATTGTTAGCTCTGGTTAGTTAAATCTTTTTTACTTCTTAATAAAGCAAGTTAAAAACAAAGATTTAACTAACCAAAACTAACCATGGCCGCCCCAATCTGTCAGTTTTTGCATGACCGTCTATAGCGCTTCGAACCAATCAAATTAAACATGCTTTTGCTTTTTACTGTAGTCTGCAAAGCACACTGTATGCCCACTATGTTGTTAAATACAGGGTGATTCAAAAATGGATCACGAAACTTAAGAGGTGATTCTGGTGATTCTACTTGACAAAATGAGGATAGAGCTTTTATATATATATTTTTTTCAAATGTCATTCGATTTCGAGTTAGAAGCCGTCAGTTCAATTTTTACTTTAGTTTTTTCGCCATATTGCATTTATTTTTTAACCAATCCAGTTGATATTTGGTACACAAATCAAGCTTTGCAGATTCTAAAATTTTAAGATGAAAGAACTTTTTTAAATACCTACCTAAAACTTGAAATTTATTTACATCATAATTTTTTTAATTTAACAAATATTGCAAAGCTGGGAGCGCCATTTTATAGACAATCAAAAACCTAAAAAATAAGGTACTCTTTATTAAAGTCGATAAACCTCACCGTTTAGGCACCAATAGACATCAAAATTTTCATCAGTTTCAATCAAATTACCTATATACATACAGGGTGTCCAGTAACTCAACTGACAAACATTACGGGGCAATTCTACAACAGAAAATAAGAAAAAACTTCATATAAACATATGTCCTACACTTCTTAGTTTTTGAACTACGGTGTGTAATTATGTTAAAAAAAAACTTTTTTAAATTTTTAACACTCCGTAGTTCAAAAATTAAGACGTTTAGGACATATGTTTATATGAAGTTTTTTTCTTTTGTAGAATCGTTTGGTAAATTTTAGAATCTGCAGAGCTCGATTTGTGTGCCAAATATCAACTAGATTGGTTAAAAAATAAATGCAATATGGCGAAAATGGCGAAAACGATGATATTTAAAAAAATATATGAAGCTCTACCCTTGTTTTATCAAGTAGAATCACCCCCTTAAGTTTCGTGATCGATTTTTGAATCACCCTGTATATCACAGTCATTTGCCTAAGGACCACGGCAAACCCCATTTATCTAGGCAGATAGCTTTAAAATAAAAAATATTTTTATGAATTTATTTGTCCTAGCAGAAGGCATTTGCCTAGACAGAAGCCATTTGCTTAAAATAACCATTTGCCTGCGACATATGCATTAAAAAAGACTGTTATAATTGTGGTCATGGTGGTCGCAAGGGTTGCAGTCACGAAACAAGTGTTTAAGCCTTATGGTATCATGACTATAACCCTTACTGTTTATGGCAAAATATTTAAAAATTTACATACAAATCATTCTGGTATACTGACAAAAAAGTTACGCGTTCGCCTAGTTGGACACCCGAAACATTTGACAATGATAGGCTGGGTTTTAGCGCCCTTTTATATATGGCGGTATGAATATTTGGGGTAGACTGGTCCAAAGAAACCCCCTTAAAAGTGTTCTTATCATGAAGTCGATTTCATTGCTGGCCCAGGGACTATGAATACCACACTTAACAAATTACACGCTCGATCTGTTCGGTTTGTATGCATATGTAATTAAAATTACTTTATTTAATGAAATTAAAATGTAGCCCTATTTAATATTATTTAAATAAATCGCACAAATAATTACCACATATTCAGTTATCACATGAATTACATGACATTTTAACAAATAACAGAAAATACTGTATAAACGGAAAATCTAATTACAGCTAAAATTATTTAAAACATAATTGTTACAGATTTTAATTATAAAATGTTGTGGCATTATTTTGATCTATCTGGAAAAAAGAAAACACGCGGTAACAATTAAATAATAGCAACGATCTATTTTAAATAAAATATATCATTGATAATAGGGAAAAGTACCAAATATGGAATATGTTTCTTAAATGGAATACCCTAAAATTAAACAAACTCCACAAACTATCCCCCTTGTGGCGCAGTGAACAGAGCTTTGATCTTCGAAGCCAGAAGCTGCCGGTTCGATTTCCAGCGGGGAGACATATTTAGGTGGTAGTTATTTAAAAATAACGTCCGTGGTGGCACTACCGCGTTGTCTAAAGTTACGCGTCCTCTATCGGCGCAAGGGCGGACGAAACATTTTTTCAACACGTATGTAAATCCCGTGCCGGATACTTCAATGCGACGCGCCTGTAATAGACGCACTCTGATTTATTTAGTCAACATACCAGCGGTCTGGACCGTCCGCCCGCCCCGCCCGTCGCTAGTGGACGCGTACTTTAAAAGGTGCTGTAAAATGCAAAATTGCATGTTTCAGTGCTTGGAAAACGTTGACGTAGCAGGGAAAACAATGGTTTAAACATCTAATAACCCACAGTACTCTGGTATTTAGGCATAAGCCTTCGTTGGATGTCCAAAAGATTAAACATGACTAAAACTAGCATCACAACAACAATATCACCAGCACTTGGTCATAACTTGCTAAAACTTTTAGGAGTCGTGTATAAACCATTTACGATAGATACTGTTATTTTGCAATTTAGTTAGTTTTTGCTCTTAACAGGAAAATTATCCTTGGTATGTACTAAAAATTTTGATACACATAGTTAGAATAAACATAAAAAATCTATCTGCCTATGTCTTGTTTGTTTGTTATAGTTTTGCTTGAATTTCTGATCTTGTAATCTAAAAGTATTAGGCTGTTGTAAATACGATAGTTTGTTTACTCAACGAAATAAGAGATAAACGGGTATCTTATATAGAATACGCGCTGTTCCTAATTTAGACTATTTCATATACATTTAATGCCTAAGAATCTTAGGACAAAAATTTATAATTTTTTTCTACTATAAATATTTTCTATTTTTATTCATGTCATTTCTTTATGGCCTTATCTTTGCTTTTTCAATACTTTACTTATTAAACTTTTATTTTATATTTAATAAGTTTATGTTTTTTTTCTTTTTGTTAAACATTTAAAAATAATATTTAGTTAGTTTAATAATTTTAAAATAAATTAAAAACGTAAAAACTTCTTCTATTATGTGAACTGAATTTTATTTTTAAATGGTTTTACTTAGCTTGACCTGTTTATTTGTTATTTATTATTATTTGTTCTTTGTTATTTATTTGGGTCAAATCTAGTAATTGGAATTTGACTCCCTTTCTGATAGTTCGGGAGGTAGCAACGTCGGGAAAACATAGAATTTTAAGTTGGCTGATTTTTTGATATGTTGTTCTTCCTCCTCTTTCGGATAGATCCTTGGCTATCTGGCTGGCGGTAGCGGTTGCTGTGACCTTGATATTTAGAGCTGTCACTGATATGTCAAAAAATGCAGACCTTGGTCATATATCATCGTTCCAAGTTTCACCAAAATAAACCAAACGGTTTAGAAGTTAGAAGGGGGACGATTGTATAAGCAATGATGAATGTGTCTGGCAATAAAAAAATATATTTAGTAAACCTATTTAAAGGCAAGAAGAAATTGAAAATTAGGTTTCCTAAAATGTTTTCAAAATCTTGGAATATTACCTGTACAGGTAGGATGCGAACTAATAAACGCAACCACTACTGCCAACCAGACAGCCCAGGGTCTATACAAAAGAGAAAGGAGAACACCACATCAAATAAATTAGCTGACCTAAATTTATTTTTCGAAAACGTTGCTAGCTCTTTTACTATGATAAACGATCGATCTAAAATTTGGTACACACTCTTAATCTTGATAACAATACAATACAATACAATACATTCTTTATGATTGTAATTCCAAGATGGCCACCGATACAAAATGGCGTATAACATATTACTTCACTGACAACCTCACTATGGGTATCAAATGAAAGGGCTTGATTGGTGGAATAGAGCCAACTTGGGAAAAATAAAATTCAAGATGGCTGCCGCCACAAAATGGCGAATAACATATTTTTCCCACAACTACCTCTATATGGGTATCAAATGAAAGGACTTGATTCGTAGAATAGACTCACAATAAAAATAAAATTCAAGATGGCCGCCACTCACAAAATAGCGAATAATATATTTTTACAACCCAAATTTTTAAAAACTTCATTTCTCTTTGTTTTTAGAAAGACGCCTTATAAACCAAATAGTAGCGTCTATAAGAACTGTAAATACAAGAAAAAAAAGTTGTTTATAATAATTATACTTTATATTCTATACAGTTTTCTTTGAATTTCCAACAATTTTAGAATATTATAGACTTATACGGTTTTGGCCCCAAGGTTATTAATTATATTCTTGATTTTGCAGTTTTGTTTATCTGCAAGTATTTTTTTTTTTTAATATTATTTTCTACGATAATGGTGAAATATTTATGTTTACACATTAGGCCATTGTACGGTGTCGGTACGGTCTTGTTTTGTTAACAGTAAATTTAAAAAGTTTAATTAGAATTGTTTTAAACATTTATAATTATTAATTATATTGTACTTATGTTCAAACTTAAATTTTTACTATTATCGCAGAAAAAATATTTAAAAAAAAGTTTTTTTGTAAATAAACAAAACTTCATATTTAAAAATGATATTTAATTTTAAACATTTTAATAATATTAGCAAAAATACAGGTACTTTAATCTTAAGGAAATATTACATTTTTGTTCAAATCTTAGAAATGACTGATACAATTTGATATCTGATTGCTTTTTAGGTTTTAAACCATGCAAAACTTTTTATAAAGAATAACTTTTCATAAACTGTTCATAATAATATAAGTTTGCCATATGACGCCAACTTACGTAGACACACTGAATAGAGTTTTTTTTTAAATTTTCAAACATAAAATTATCCTTTCCTTAACCCTTATAACATTGTGGTAAAATAAATAGCATTAAAACTTAGAAATGTTTTGATTAAAGAAACGCTCATGCAATCTTAGGTTTCTGTTTGTGTTTTCTGACTTGTAGTTTACTTAAATAAATATTTTGTTTGAAGTTTAAAATTTCAAAACTAACAAATTAACATTTTATTTAAGTTTGGATAAAACCAAAAACTTTTAGCGTCTATTTAAAATAATTTTATCTTTTACTGTTTAAATAGTAACTGGTAACTAAATATTTTCGCTTGCTATATATTTCCATTTCCATCTTAAAGTTTGCTAAAATAGTTTTAAAACCATGGTTTCAGTTAGTTTTACATTAATATAACCGAGAATATTATAGTAGCAAAACTCTGCTTCTTTGTAATGTATCGGCACATAGTGTTTGAGTAGAAGTTTTCCGAAAACTTAAATAGAAAAATAAAAGTAACATTAGAAATACAATTTATAAATATATGTGACATATTTTCAAAGAAAATTTAAATATTAAAAAATTTTCACAATAAAGTACTTAGTATTTAATTACACAGCTCAAAAAAGTCTTGGTCCGAAAGTCTAAACCATGATATCTTCATGTTTTTGCGATCGCCTTGACCCCCTCAGGTCGAGGTCAAGGTCTTTTCAAAATTTATTGAATAGGGACCACAATCGTGATACTTCTACGATTTTCAGAATCGCTGAATTCGAACACGGGGTCAATTTGATCCCATCAGGTCATGGTCAGAATCATTTCAGGGCCAAATCATTAAATTTTATTAAAAGTAGACCACAATCAGGGTATTTTTATGTTTTCAGGGTCGCTAAATCCGAATCCGTGGTTAGATTGACCCTATAAGATTGAGATCAAGGTCATAATAAAGTCAAATCATCAGAAATTATCGTAAATGGACCAAAATCATAGTATGTTGAAGTTTTTGGGTGGATAAATCCGAATCCGTAGTTAATTTGACCCCCGGATTCAGATTTAGCTACCCCAAAAAAATCAATCTATCACTTTTGTGGTCTATTTTTATTTTTAAAGAATTTTAATGATTTGTCTTAAAATGACCTTGACCATGACCTGATGGGGTCAAACCTACCCCAGATTCGGTTTCAGCGACCACAAAAACATAAAGATACCATGGTTTTTATCTTTCGGCAAACCAACTTTTTTGTGGGGCTGTGTCATCTTAGTATTATTATGTATTGTGCTTAGCTATCTTTCAATTTTATTTTATCATAGTTAACCAGTGTTTCATGTTTTTCATTGCATTGGGTTGTTTTAAAGCCTATTTTTTAAGTGGATACTTTGCTACATTGCTTTGTAATAAGTATTTATCCACATTTTTTTCTTTTTGTGAATACCATAAGATTATTAAATGTTATTTTTTGGTTTAACTGTGCAACCTCTTAAGCAAATTATAGTAAAAATCAACAAAAGTCTGACTTATACCTCCTTTTAAATTGTCACACTTGATAAAAGAATTGAATTTAATTAAAAACTTGAGGTATAGTTCTAGATTCTTTGGCTCAGCAACTGGCACATGTTGATTATGAATCTTCCATAGGGTTAGAGCTCCCAGTCAGTTACCTTAATCAAACCCCACAGATTCCAAAGGCTTGTTTGTAAATCTTGCTAAATAAAATTTTTACTACATTTTTTTATACACTTTCTTATGGTTCATGATCTAAAAGAAGATTTGACTTGTCATGACTGATTTCCACAATGGGGTTTGGGACCTATTATTGCCATTTCATAGCCTATCTTTGCCAGTTTAGCTTTTTTATTACCTAGGGAACACTTATGTCCTGTTTCCCAGGTAATACTAAGATTTTTGGACACATATACCTCCCCAAGAGCAAATATACAGTGCTGTTCCAATTTATAGCTGATATAGCACTGAGCACCCTTTATATTGGTTCTTACTAAAACCAAACTTGTTACAGTTTTATTTTGCAACATCGGCATTCGACAACAATGCCGCCATCTGTTCTGTAGAGTTACTATAGTGTATCGGCCGTGTCGCTGTTGGGTGTCAGTCAAGGAAGATGAATTTTTTTAATAAGGAGCGCTCGATTTTTTATATTTGTCCGAAAATATAGGTTATGTTTGTGACGTCACCTTTTTGCCATAATATTTTTTATCTGACAAAATAAATCAATACTTGCATACCATAAAATAAAATCACTAAAAAAGCATTAAAAAATTGTATATTTCCCTTAATAACTATTTAAACGTAAATTCCATATAAAAAAATATCCAAGGTTAGTGATCCCTGTTTACAGGTTTTAAAATATCTGTAACTGCAGTACTAATAACTACTCAATTTAACTATAAACAGTAAAAACTAAACATATATAAAAGAGCAATGACTAAAAAGCAAAACAATAACACCAAAACCTCCAAAAAAATCTTCCAGTACGATTGTAAACAAAGAATTACGGGAAAAGGTTACGTCACAAAATTTAGCGAACATAGGCTTAGATGGGATTGAGCGCTTCTTATTAAAAAATTATTTTCTTTTGGTGTCGGTATCATCCATGGTGTCATTGCGTTAATGCACAAAACAGAGAGAGTTAGAGAAGTCCGATTGCCGTGTTAAATCAGCGCCACTGCTGAGACAGTTAAAAACTGTCAAAATACGCACCCTGGTACCTGGCACACTAACTAGGCCTTGGAGGCAAAGCCTGGTAGATTTTTGTTTGTGTCGCCATCTGTGAACTAATAAATTAACCAGAATCTGTAAGGCTGGCGCCATATTTAAATGATCTTTAAAATTTGTCTTCATAAAGATTTTGATATTAAGTTTTATTTTTAACAATAAAAAGTAAAAAATAAACGGTTTTCGTTTTATATTTTTACATTTTATTATTAAAAAGAAAACTTAAAATCAAAACCATTCATGAAAAAGATATTTAAAAAAAAACAAAATTATTTGGTATTCTCTTTGGTTATTAAATTTAATATCTAAATAAAACAATAATATAACAACAAAAGTAAAGCATAGAAAATTACATTAAAATAAATAAAAGTAAATTTGGTATTCTCTTTGGTTATTAAATCTAATATCTAAATAAAACAACTTTTATTCTCTATACATAATTAAAAAAATAAAACAAATTTTAAATTCTAATAATAAAATTAAATTTGGTATTCTCTTTGGTAATTATATCTAAATAAAAGCAGTCACAGCCTGGTGGTCATTCCAATTTGGGAAGATTGTCACAATCAGGTATGTATCACAGATCGAGTAGGTGCATTTCTCACTAATCTTGTGGATGTCAAGTCAGGTACTCAGGGTACTTTTATGAAACAAAAAAAAATAGTATTAAAACACTTAAAACTACTTATTAGAGTAATAATAGAATGTCAGCCTATCTTAAAAAGGGCCAGTCATAACTTGTATGCACATGCACAAATATTACCCATTTAAAAGGGAATACTAAGGATGATTGGGCACTTTTTTCTACAATACACTAACAAAAAAAAAGCAATTTATTTACAAAACAAATAAAACCAATTTATCAATAATTATGTGTATAATTAATATTGTAAAGCAAAATAAAATATTTAGGTAAAAAAATAAAAATGAAAATAGGATACTAAACTTTAATAATTTTAAATATACATGGTGTCCGGAAAGGTGAGGTCATAAATGATAGGGGTGATAAAGTGAGCCAAAATAATGTTAGTACTTCATATAAAAAAAAGTTCTATCATGCTTCGTTGGGGAAAAAAACCTATTTAAATTATAAGTTTGAAATTGTTGCCACAGTACAAATAATATTTGGGCAATTAAATATGTTGGCTGTTCAGTAAGTAGGGATTATGCGGGGTGAGCCTTTTTTTTCATTTTATGTAGGCATTTTTGACACAGGTGGCAATAACATTCTGCTTTGACCATTTGATTCCTTCATCTTTTTCTACAAAAAAGGTATACGTTATTTGAATCGATATCTTGGAGACTGTTTTTCATACAATCACATTTTAAATCCAGACAAACCAGCATTTTGTATGTCATAAATGTCGTAATATGATAAAAAAAGAAAATGGTGTTTGTGAGCCTTTTAAACTTTATAATACAAGTAAAGACTGCTTTTCATAATTTTATCACATTTTAATGGTTTTCGCACAAAAATTGAATTTTTATTACATACAAAATGCTGGATGTCTGGACTTAAAATGTGATTTTATGAAAAACGGTCCAAGATATCGATTCAAATAAAGTATACCTTTTTTGTTTAAAAACGATGAAGAAATTAAACGGTTTAAAGTGCATACATTTTATTCTTATAATATAATAAAATGAGAATTTCGAAAGGATGGGTATTTACAACTAAATTTAATTCTCCCAATATTAGCTGACACTGCCATGTTGAAATAAGTTCACACAAAATTCAAACAGGAATCAAATTCTACAGAATTTTAACAGAAAGCAAATACTACAGTATAAAATAAAATGGAGCGTCTAATATATTATACAATTATTATTTTACTTACCTTGCATGGTCAAATTATGTCTCCTTTACATAATATTAAATTTACATTATTTTTACTGCTTCCTACTTGGTTATTTGGTAAGGCAAAAGAAAAAAAAGCGTCGGCGAGCGTCGGTGTTTCCCAGTGATTTCTAAAACAGAAAAAATTATAAAATTACTACAACGAATGAGACCGCGCCGAGGGCAAAGACAAGAAAAACGATCGATTAATCGATATACTCTACCTTTCCTTGCAGGTTTCTATGAATTTACACTTTTTAACTCTCTGGCCCTTTTTCTAATGAATAAGGCAACTTGAAATAGGCAGAATTAAAAAAAAATAATAGGAATTAAGATAAGCGTCGGTGCTTCCTAAAACAGAAAAACGATAAAATGGCGGTAATGAATGCGACGGCGCCGAGGACAAAGAAAATAAAAACGATCGATACTTTACCTTTCCTTGCAGGTTTCTACGTATAAAATTTCAGATTCCTGTTTTACCAACTAAAATAAAATCTGGAACCTGTGCGCATAGGCAACCAACATATCGTTAAATCCCTTTAAAAATCTGGCCAGGTGCAATGACAGCTCTCATAAGAAGTTGGCCAGGCCTGCGTTAATGCGAAACGAAATCTTGAATCACGCCATCTGCTAAAGTGTTGCTGAGTGTGTCGGTTTCGGGGTTTTATGTGAGGTGTCAGGTGTCATTACATTTATGAACGCTGTTTCAACAACCATGACACCCAGAAAGGTTTCAACACAAAAGTGTCATTTAACACAGTGTTACACATGACTATATGTCCGGCTGGCGGCATGGCTCTTCAAGTTTATTACATAATTTTTATTTTGATCTTTGTTTGGCGATTTTCCTAGCAATAGCTACAATCTCCGCCTATTATCGGAATAGCTTTAAAAGATTTTTTAAACTTTGACACCCTGTATCTCAGTTAATATCAACTTCTGTACTAAGGTAAATTTAGTTAAATCACAATATTTTCACTTCACAATTATTTACTGGAATTTTGGCCCATTACTTTGAGGCCACGCTGTATAATAATACCACAGTATTTTTTCTGTGTATTGTACCGTACTAAATTAATAATAACAGAAATATTTAAGTGGAATAAAACAACGATTTTCGTCCCGAAACACCTAAAATCCCTTTTTTTTAACACACTGTGCATCGATACCACTTTATTGTTGCTTTACTAGCCTTGTATATCTTTTAAGTTAGCTAAAGCTGTATACCTAAAATGGAGTCTTTACGTACTTTTAGAGCCATTGTATACCAAATTAGATCAACAACTTTGATAATTAAAAATGTATTAACTATACCGGATGTCCACAAATCTATTAGAACCTGAGTATTGGACATATTAAAGTAAAACTTGGTGTAGAAAAATGATTTGAAAACAACAGTTTTTACATTTTTTTTAATTTCTTGTCACTCTCGGTTAAACCGAAAATTGCTTTAATTTTGAATTTTTAAATGAAACACATTTTAAAACTTTAGCATTTTTAAGAGAATTTTTATCAGAATGTGACATTTTTTAAAGTTGTTACCCCAACTTTTGATAGGCCAGACACCTTTTGGTAAAATCAATAGTAACGGCAATATTGCACCATAAATTGGTTTATAACTTCTATCTCTTACCTGTTCTTTACACCTTATTCATTATTTTAACACGTTTTATTTAATATATAACTACACTATAAAAATCGCATTAAAACGTCTTTTTATTCTTAAAAAAATTAATGGAATAAAAGAATATTTTAAAATATAATCCTAAATTCCATTCTCGCTTATACCCGACATTGCCATTAGGATGGAGCGAAGAAATTAAAGGTAAAAATGTTATTTCTAATAGTGCACAAAAGTTGCTAGTACCTACTATTGTCACTTATTTTAATATTTTAGATTTTAAAATCTGAAAACTTTTTCTGCCACCCCAGCTACCTTGACTTTTTTTAATTATTTGATTTTTACCAAAATTTTATTTTAATTATCTTTTAGTTAAAAATAAAATTAGGGTAATACAAAAAGAAGGTAACCTTAAATGTTACTTATTATAAGTGAAAAATATTTTTGAATTTTAACTCCCCATTCTATCTTCCCAACGCAGCTGTGTTCTTCAGAAAAACTCTCTATTTTACTTGATAGGACTTTACTATAAAGTATAGTGGGTGTTTCCTTATTGGGTTAAAAAATGTAAGGGTTTATTTATAAGACAATTTTATAAATAAAGTTTATGTAAACATGGGTCTGCAAAATTTTCGTGTCCCAAGGTACAAGGTGGTAAACTTTTGTAAAGGGAATATGAAAATTTAGCCTAATTTATTTTTTACTTGAAAAGTAAGCAAGCTACGTAAAAACATTAACAAAACAGCTGTATTTTCATTTACTTAATTTAAATAAAATATAACAATTGCAAAAAAATCAGTGGCTTACAATATTTTTGTCAGACATACTGGTTCTTTTGAGACTTAGGACGCCACTGGACTAGCTAAAGATTTTAAATTAATTAATTAGCAGGAATATTCGTTAGGTATATTATTTTTTACTTGCAGCGTATTTAAATTATGCACCATGTTTTTCAACGTTAAATATGTTTTGGTTGCTTTTTTATTTAAGTAAATTAAAGACAAATCTATTTAAAACGTTTTGTTGAATTTAAGGCCGCTATAGAAGGACGGCAGGGAGGCGGGATTATAATATTATTTTTTATATTAACAACATATTAGTCTGTGCAGCAATTTTGCTGGGTGATGAGGGTCATAGAAAATCTTTTATTTTTGTATTGTTACCTTAAACATTTTAAATATTGGTAAAAATTTTAATAAGCTTGTGGGGCAGAAGATATTTACCGATTTCAACAAACTTTTGTCAAAATACCAAGTGGGGTTGTAGGCAACTTTGTGGGGGTATTAGAATTTTTATTTAAAAAAATGCAGACTTTTTCACTCTACCCTTATTGCCATACCAATTTTAGCAGAGCATAATGAATCAAATCTCCTTAGTTAGATCGGTAATAAAGTTTAATAAAAGAAAACTTAAAAAGAAATGTAATCTGGAAATCCTACCGATCAGAATGTTTACTACATTTCGGTAGTAATTCAAAAGGTCCAGTATAAAATCAGACGTATATTGTTTTTTTTTGTATGTTGTTTTTCTTGGGTTTTTATATACCAGTCTTAAGACTGCCTCATGGTTCATGATCTAACAGAGTAGCTGACTTGGCATGACTGACTTTAACAGTAGGGGTTGGGACCTATTCCCATTCTAAAGCCCATCTTCGCCAGTTTAGCTTTTTATTGCCTTTTAATTCCTAGGCAATATTAAGTTTATTGGCCACATGGTACATTGCAAGACTGGCCATAGGAAATTCCATGTAAATTAAGATAATTCTAAATATTGGCTCCCCTATTGATTTACATAAAAATTGTATTTAAATATTTTGAAAACGTTGATAAGATAGGCTCACTTACTAAATTTTGTTATTTTCTAATGAGCCAATTAAATATTAATTGAAAAAATATTTATAAAATCGTTGCATACCTGAAACAAACCGTAAAGAATCCACCAGTAATAAATAGATAATAATGAATACCTAATTGAAAGTAGACCGTCTAATAAAAAATTGACAAAACATTGTATTCATTACTGGTAAAATCATTAAGGAATGTATCAGGTATGCAACGATTTTGCTAATAGTTCTTCTTAAATAACATTTAATTGGCTTATTAGAAAGTAACGAGATTTAGTGTCCACGGATGTCCACGAATCTATTAGACTAGCTCTACTTCCTAGTGTTAGTCAGATCAAAATGAAAGTTGGTGTAGGAAAACCGTATGAAAACAAGAGTTTTTGAATATTTTTAACTGTCTTGTCACTTTTGGTTTACCTTTCAATTTGGAATTTTTAAATGAAACACCCCGTATGTTTTAACATTTTTGGATTTTTAAGACAATTCTTTATTAGAATGTAATATTTTTAGAAAATTTTACACCAACTTTTGCTATGCCTAACACTTTTGTTAAAATTTAGTAATGGCAATCTTGCACCATAAATCAATTTATTACTTTTAACTTAACCTGTTCTTTACAGTTATTCATGATTTTGAGACGTTTTTATTTGATATTTAAATATACTATAAAAGATCATATTAAAACGTCATTTTATCCTTAAAAATAATTGATGGAATAAAAGAATATTTTAAAATATGATCCTAAATTCCATTCTCGCTTATACCCGACATTGCTATACCAATTTCAGCAGAGCATGATGAATCAAATCGCCTTAGTTAGATTTATGATGCTTTTCTTAAAATATGCGTCCGAACTAAATATTCTTTTTCTCGATTTTTCGAAAAAGGTCGGTGATAAAGTTTAATAAAAGAAAACTTAAAAAGAAATGTAGTCTTTTAGATCCTGAGAGAGTTTTTTTCGTTCAGTTATGTAACCATCATAATTTATCTAGCTGATCCTGTCTTAAAAAAAAACGAAGAGACTATTGGAAGGCGGTAGAAATATATCCATTCTTTATAGGGATATCTTTTACTGAAAAAGCGAAAGCGTTGTGCTAATGTTGTTTTTCCAATTTAATTACTACGGTTTACTATTTTTTTATAATTAAAAAATATAAAGGTTGTTTGCTAATTAATGGTTAACAGAAAAACCACACACTATTAATTTTTTTCTAAAACGGCCCAAGTGTTTTGTGCCACACTGAATGTAACATCTACTTAAACCAGTAAACTCCCCTATGGTTTCTACACAAAAATGGTATACTTTGTAAGAATGGCTCTTAGCAACAGTTTTCCAGATATTTAAATTTAAGTACTTTGGTGCAACCAAAAATGCTTTTAAAAACAGCGTATTAGTCATAGCTACAACTGCCTCATGATAAACGAAGTATTTAAATGTATTCTTCCATATACTTTTTGGTTGCACTAGACCACTTAAATGCAAATATCTTGAAAACGGTTACTCGGAGTTACTGGTTATCTTAAATGGTACATTTAGAGTAGCACAAAAAAGTTAGGACGTTTTAGAGAAATTTAAATAGTCTAACTAGCTCCCTTTAGTTTACACATAAGAAATAATATCAGATCTAAATAGCTTATATCAAAAATCCCCTAGATACAGAATTTCACTAAAATATCAAAATATGTCAAAAATTATCTGGCGAATTTACGAAAAATTAAGAGAAATTGAACTGAATTCCGTCCAGGACCTCATGAGAGATTTTCGAAGAAATTTGCGTCTGGTAGAGCAGAATGGGCCACTCCACATAATTCGATAGTATAGTTTAGTTAAGTATTGAGTTGTAATTTATGATAACTAGTTAGTGTCTTTTCTTCATTAAAAAAAACAGATAAATATTGTGTGCCAAAACTTTTAGGGCATACGTTATAATATAAAAGTGAATGGTTCTTGAGCCTTGATATAAATACATTAATAAAAGGTATACCAATACTTCTTTGGGCATATGGCTCATTAATGACAGTAAAAATAAATAAATAAATAATAACCTGTAAGAATTCGGCTACCATGGTTGGTTGTTTAAAAATTACGGAGTCTCCAAAAGAAAATGGAATACCCCGGGCCCGACCAAAACGGCGACACGTGTTTCGTCTTCGTTAAGACTTGTCATAGCCGCTTCAGGTTGTAGACATCTTGATGATGCTCCGATTGACTATAAATATTCTTTCTGTATCCCAGAACTAACAATTATAGACAACCGGGCAAATCGTTGATCTGAAAAATTTTACCTATATACGTTTTTATAGAAAATTATATTCCTTAAAAAAGAGCTCCATTCGTAAATTGTCAAATAATAAAACAGGGTGGTTAATAGGAAAAGAATTGTAGTTTAAGCTTAGTTTAAATCGCTTTTCTTTTGTCTGAGAAAAGCATGGTGAACTAAATATACAGTGCTAGTCTAAATTCAGGACCCCCGTTCTTACTTTTGAATTGTTTGGTATTTTTTCATAAAAATTTGAGGACTTTAGTAAGACAACATAAACCAAATTTTAGACAGGAAATGACAGATGTAAATGTCAAACTTACATTTGGGCGCCATGTTGAAAAGAAAAATTAAATGAAAAGGGTATGGCACATCATTTTAAAGCTCCTGACGAGTACTTAATAAAGCTAAATGTGGTATTTTCTTAAAGCTCTTTTAAAAATTTATTTAATAGTAATATTGGTAATACTATACAGAGTAGGGCAAAATGTATAAAGTTTTTAATGACGCGCTGCATATTATATGACCATTAAAAAGATATCTTAAAGACCTTTAAGCAAATACCACATTAGATTTATCTATCTTGTTTAGTTGTGGAGATATGGTTATCCAAAAAAAGTATTCAGGTAATTTTCAAAATACCGCAATTTTTTGGAAGGTAAAGGTATTCACTTTATTTATATTATATATATTATTCTGGGGTTATAAAGAACTTGTCAGAATCCTTAAAATGATGTGTCACAAGACCGCCCTTTCCATTAAATTTTTCTTTTCAAAATGGCGTCCAACTGTCAGTTTGACATTTATATCTATCATTTCTTGTCTAAAATTTGGTTTATGTTAATTTACTAAAGTACTCAAATTTTTATGAAAAGTTACCAAACAATTCAAAAGTAAGAAGGGGGTCCTGACTTTAGACAAGCCCTGTATAGGTATGTACTTTAATTATTATTTAAAAGCAAAAAAAAGTTTAATGGGAAGTTGTAAATAATTATTTTTGCAATGAAAAAGTGTAGTTTAATATTTAATGTTCTAGTTCCTTTTTAAGCTTTGACATAAACTTGCTTCTTTTTAAATAAAAAGCAGAGTTGGCTATGGCACTTTTAAAAGGCCTCTTTATATGCATTTTACCAATGTAGAACAATATATTATATTTTAAATAAAAAAAAGGCAGTTTCGGATAATATTATTTTTTAAATTTGCGTGTTTCTTCAGTTAGCCGTACAACAACTGTACAAATAGTTGAAACTAATTAAAAATATTTGTAGAAAATTTATATAAAATTAAAACATTTAGAAAACCACAAAAAAATAAAACCGTTTTAAACATAAAAACAATTATTTAATATTTTGTTTTCTGTTTCAGGTAAGTTGCAGAAGTCATTTATTTGGTAATGTACCAATTTATACGATAGTCGGTAAGATAAACCCTCTTTTTTTCTAAGAATAATAATATTTTTAACTACTTTACTTTATTATTTTCATTTTGTTATACAGGTTCCAGTAACTTTAGCCAAAATTCTTCAAGAAAAAATAAAAAAAACTTTTTGGTCTTCTACTTTTTAAACTAACTAAACTAAAGGATGTTAATATTTGATATAAACTATTTGGGTTTTTTTCCGAAAATCCTTGGGCATAAAAGTCCTAAATAAAAACTTTTGTTAAGTTTTGTTTCTAAAGTCACATACATATTTCTTATAAATATTGACGTTTCGGCGAATTACCCTTCATTAGAATATTAGGTCTTTAAAACGTAAATTTGTAGTAACCTACGCACATTTCTGAAAAAAACAATAAAAAAGTAGTTGCTAAAATTTAGTCGTCATACTTAAAAAGACAAAAACAAAACATTTAGATCTTTTACAGATATGGACATATTACATGTTAACGTATTTAAATATACATCAATTTTAGGCGACGTACCAATTCTAAAACGGTATTTACCAATCGGTTATGTTGACGTTTAAACAATGTATTATACGTCAAAGTTGTCCCCCCGCGGTTATAATTGGTTGAACGCCTAAAATTGATTATAGTTTTTGACTCAAAATTAGGTGAAAAAAACGTTTTTAGACATTTTGCGGGATGTATAGCGAAATTATTTTAAACTAGTATGCTAGTGTCCTATTTTAAGTTTTTTTACGTGAAAACGGTGCATTGGAGAAAAAAGGTTAAAGGTCAAATTTGTTGCAAAATAAATAATAATTTTTAAAATACATTTTTTTTTTGGAAGAAGCAATTGCATACCAAATTTTTTTTAATTGTTTCTTTTATGGTCATATAAGCTCTCTTAAATTAAATATATATTAACGTGAATCAGACAGAAAAGCCACTTTAAGAACTAAAAATAAAAATTTAAGTGTTTTTCAATGTCTAAAATTCGAATTTAAGCATGAGAACAGAAACCCCAGAAAATATTATTTTTTTTGTTAAGCGGTGTAATTAAATACCATGGTTTAAATTCCTAAGTCTCATTACAAAACGCTGGTTAAAGAAAAAAACAAAACAGTTTTTTGTTAAAGCAGTAAAATTCTAACTTTCATTATTTTTAAGTACCTATACAATTCTTTACACATTCTTGAATAATAAAATATAAATTTTAATAAAAACTAAACAAGCTATGATGTTATACAAAGTATTTCACTACCTTTAAAGACAGGTAAAAGAAACATCCTGCTTTTCTATGTTATCCACCATGACTCTCTCCCCAGACCGGTTTTGCCTGCCTTACAGGAACTTATTATCTTGTCAGTGAGGCTGAAATGAGTCGTGGTGAATAACATAGAAATCAAGTGTCTACTTATTAGACAAGATTCGTTGTCTAGCGGTAGGATATTAATCCTGCCGTTAGTTATCCTACTGAAATCGCGTCACTTAGTAAATATAAGCATCCATTTTAGCGGAGTGGCTAGGTGTGTTATAAAATACAATGGAAAAATTCCCTACTGTATTGGTGTAATATACAAAGTATTTTACTCCCTTTAAAAAAGTTAAACATCCTGCTTTTCTATTTAATCAAAATATAATTTGGCGTTTTTTCCAAAATAAAGATATTTAATAAAAATTAAAAAAAAAAACTTATGTAGAACTATTCTGCCCGTGCATAATATAACAAAAGTTACTCATTAAAAAGTTCCTTTAAGGCAGGCAAAACCGGTCAGGGTCCTAATTCTCGAGCATAAGAGAACGAACTCGATCACATCGCCAAAATGATCGTTCACTTCCCGGGCTGTTTTCCTTACAGTCGCGTGATAGGAGCAGTCGTTTTCGTTCAAGAATACCTATTTAAGCTTTTTGAGAGAACTCCGCCCACTTTTCTCCTGAGAACGCTGTTCCCCAGTTTCAAGAATAAGGACCCTGGAAAGAGAGTCGTAGTGAATAACATCGAAAAGCTAAATGTTTCTGTTAACTGTCCTAAAAGGAGTAAAATACATTGTATAATAGGCACACCAAAACAGTGGGGAATTTTTTCATTGTGCTTTAAAAACTATAATATAATACAAAATAATATTTTAACTTTTTGTTTACTTTAAAAGTATTTTTAGTGTCCTAAACTTCTTCTGTAAGAGTTTTGTGAATAAACTAAATTTAGAGACTGTCCAAAAATTTATTAAGTTAGCAGAAAAAGGGACATTTAAACGGTCCCCTATATGAAAGGTCGGGCTGATCTCATTTATCAAATGACGCTGATATGTAAATAAAATATTTATATTTCCCCTGCGAATGCTACTTTTATTCAGAAATCGTATTTGTGAATGAAAAAGGACGATTAATGTGTCAAAAAAACTGAGGAGGTAATTTATTATCCGTGATATTTGATCTGCGGAGGTAAAATTTAAATATGGGGCAAAGCGAGTAGCATATGGTAAACTGTTTAAAGTTTAATTTTCTTGCATAAATAAAGTTTCTAATATTTTTCCCTTTATTTGGGTTGTTTTATTTGTAGAAATTATAAAGAAGGAAAATACGCCTGATTGTAAAAGGAATCACAGGGTGATGCATGACTAATGTCTTTACAAAACCTTAATTTTATATTGATTTGGGGACAACAATATAATGCATCCAAAATACAACTGTTTCTTGTCGTAAAAAAGTTTCTCATCCTTGGTCAAGTTCTGCAAAGCAAAGATATTTAATACTTTTTTGCTTTACTTTACAAAAAAAATATCTTTTAATTCAATAAACAAATTATATCCGTAGCCAAGGCAGCTTTAAAAAGACTTGGAGTCCTCTTTTAAGCTAGAAATATTTTTCTTACTAATCTGTTACCTTGGATGTATCCGAAATCCGATAATCTTTGGAACAGCCCTTAGCATTCTTAATGCCATTAAAAAAAAGTTTTGCCTTAGGGGAAAGTGACCAAATAATATCCCTAATATGGAATACCGGCATTTCTCTTAAACAGAAACTTACGCATTTAGAGGGGTGAGTCTCTTTTTTATGCCCATTCGCGAGTAGAAGAGGTAACATGCTAGTCTTGCAAGCCCTTTTGTCACTGTAGTAACGTTTGGTTTTATCGCTTTCTTAGAACATTTTAAGGTAATTTAAAAATATGTATTTTTTGTACAAAAAGTTAAGAAATACTGTTTGTATAACTTTTAGGAATAATTCCTAGATATTCTCTTGTAGGTTTTAACGGCCTTTGATTTAATTACTTTCTTAAATAAAAAAAATTGAAAAAAATAGTTTAAAGTCGTCGGAAAATCCAAATATGGACAGATCATATATAGTACCCAAATATGGATAATTCCATAATTGGGTTTTTTGATCATTTAAGAAGCTTCTGATAGAGCAAGAAAAAAATCAGAAGACAAAAATCAAGTCAAAAAAGAGCTGTTCGTCTCATAAATGAACCTTCGCTTACAGAGAGGCTTCTTCCTCTCACTAATCATCGGCCTGTGGGGTATTTACCGCTTTTTTATAACTACTTCTATAGCTTCTGCTCTGAGGAATTGCCCAGTATAGT
Source organism: Listronotus bonariensis (assembly GCA_014170235.1). Classification (NCBI taxonomy): domain Eukaryota; kingdom Metazoa; phylum Arthropoda; class Insecta; order Coleoptera; family Curculionidae; genus Listronotus; species Listronotus bonariensis. The sequence goes on along the minus strand of JACEGR010000374.1, from coordinate 24,114 downwards.
TCCTCCACTTACGGCGGTTCCCAATAGAGAAACTCGTGGGCCGCACGTATGCATCCCCATACGGTCCAAATGGACTGGACAGGTCCCGAACTGCCTGCTGTGTTCGCTTAGTTATCCCTAGTGTATCTGGATGGTGGAATCTGCTGCCTGTGAAGGTATTTCCTTTTCCCTCGTATTTAAGTCCCGTTTCAACCTTGCTTAAGACACCCACAGCGTTAGTGTGGGCCCTGGGCACAATAATTGTGCTAGATCCAGAGTCTGACCCCTGGATATTTGAAGAATGTACAATGCACTAATTGACAAACTTAGCTCTTCTCGATTATCGCAAAATCTTTTTTTTAATCTTTTTTTTTTGTTAATAAACAAAATTTTATATTTAGCATTAGTTCTTAATTTTCTTTATTTTCTTTTGATATAGGCAAAAATACAGGTACTTTACTCCTGAGCAAAAATTACATTTTTGGACAAACCTTGTAGATGACTAACACAGTTTAAAATCTGATGATTGCATTTTAGGTTTTGGACCATGCAGAACTTTTTTAAAAAATAACTGTTTTTACTAAAATAAATATTAAAAAGTTTTTCATATAGTTTTAACTTTTTCAGACAAACTGTATATTTCTCCTCTGTTAAAAATAAAATACACTATTAACATGCAACATTATACACGATTGGTTAAATTTAAATTTACACATGCTACATTTAAAACATTATTCGAAACCCATTTAAACATCAAAAAGCACAAAAAGCTATTTTCACAATGTCCATAATGTTTCATAAAAATAACCGCTTCAGTTATTAAAACACATACACCTGTTGGACCGCCATTAACTGGTCTCTTTTTATCCTATATCCGCTGCTTTTTTCGCGTCTATTTAAAACAAATAAAAAGGCATTAAAAGTGCTTCTGGGTATTTCACGACCTTTGCAAATAAAAGTCAAATGACCTTTGATCTTAACATCAAAGGAAATGTTATACAAACCTTAAACGTATTTTAGTAAGCGCTTTAATAAGTGCTAGGTACATCTATCTTTCTTTTGTCACGGGTGTTAAATGCTTTTTACAAAGCATGATTCCGCCTTTTTAGCTTCGGTTTTTGTATTTTTTCATAGCCTTATCGACTTTGTTTGGTCCGCTAGGGATCACTGAAGCTTTCTATGAAAAATTAATTAAAAAGTAATATTTATCAAGCTTGCTTACATTTTTTCACAGGGTGTGTTGTAATATTTGCTTTAAAATTTGGTAAATTTTATTTAAAGTATAATAAAATGCATATTGTTTTATAAAAATAACCGCTTCAGTTATTAAAACACATACACCTGTTGGACCGCCATTAACTGGTCTCTTTTTTATCCTATATCCGCTGCTTTTTTTCGCGTCTATTTTAAACAAATAAAAAGGCATTAAAAGTGCTTCTGGGTATTTCACGACCTTTGCAAATAAAAGTCAAATGACCTTTGATCTTAACATCAAAGGAAATGTTATACAAACCTTAAACGTATTTTAGTAAGCGCTTTAATAAGTGCTAGGTACATCTATCTTTCTTTTGTCACGGGTGTTAAATGCTTTTTACAAAGCATGATTCCGCCTTTTTAGCTTCGGTTTTTGTATTTTTTCATAGCCTTATCGACTTTGTTTGGTCCGCTAGGGATCACTGAAGCTTTCTATGAAAAATTAATTAAAAAGTAATATTTATCAAGCTTGCTTACATTTTTTCACAGGGTGTGTTGTAATATTTGCTTTAAAATTTGGTAAATTTTATTTAAAGTATAATAAAATGCATATTGTTTTATAAAAAATAACCGCTTCAGTTATTAAAACACATACACCTGTTGGACCGCCATTAACTGGTCTCTTTTTTATCCTATATCCGCTGCTTTTTTCGCGTCTATTTAAAACAAATAAAAAGGCATTAAAAGTGCTTCTGGGTATTTCACGACCTTTGCAAATAAAAGTCAAATGACCTTTGATCTTAACATCAAAGGAAATGTTATACAAACCTTAAAAGTATTTTAGTAAGCGCTTTAATAAGTGCTAGGTACATCTATCTTTCTTTTGTCACGAGTGTTAAATGCTTTTTACAAAGCATGATTCTGCCTTTATTTAGCTTCGGTTTTTGTATTTTTTCATAGCCTTATCGACTTTGTTTGGTCCGCTAGGGATCACTGAAGCTTTCTATGAAAAATTAATTAAAAAGTATTTTTATTAAGCTTGCTAAATATTTTTTACAAGGATTGTTGTAATCTTTGCTTTAAAATTTGTTTTATTTTATATTAAAGTATAATAAAATGCATAATGTTTCATAAAAAATAACCGCTTCAGTTATTAAAACACATACATTTGTTGAACCGCCATTAACTGGTCTCTTTTTTATCCTATATCCGCTCCTCTTTTTCGCGTCTATTTAAAACAAATAAAAAGGCATTAAAAGTGCTTCTGGGTATTTCACGACCTTTGCAAATGAAAGTCAAATGACCTTGATTGTCAAAATTAAAGGAAAAGTTATACAAACCTTAAACGTATTGTAGTAAGCGCTTTAATAGGTCCTAGGTACATCTATCTTTCTTTTGTCACGGGTGTTAAATGCTTTTTACAAGGCATGATTCCGCCTTTATTTAGCTTCGGTTTTTGTATTTTTTCATAGCCTTATCGACTTCGTTTGGTCCGCTAGGGATCACTGAAGCTTTCTATGAAAAATTAATTAAAAAGTAATTTTTATTAAGCTTGCTAAATATTTTTTACAAGGATTGTTGTAATCTTTGCTTTAAAATTTGGTTTTATTTTATTCAAAGTATAATAAAATGCATAATGTTTTGTAAAAATAACCGCTTCAGTTATTTAAACACATACACCTCTTGTACCGCCATTAACTGGTCCCATTTTTTATTTTATTTTCGCTGCTTTTTTCGCGTCTATTTAAAACAAATGAAAAGGCATTAAAAGTACTTCTGGGTATTTCACGACCTTTGCAAATGAAAGTCAAATGACCTTTGATGTCAACATTAAAGGAAATGTTATACAAATCTTAAAAGTATTGTAGTAAGTGCTTTAATAGGTCCTAGGTACATGTATCTTTCTTTTGTCACGGGTGCTAAATGCTTTTTACAAAGCATGATTGCGCCTTTATTTAGCTTCGGTTTTGTATTTTTTCATAGCCTTATCGACTTCGTTTGGTCCGCTAGGGATCACTGAAGCTTTCTATGGAAAATAATTAAAAAGTAATTTTATTAAGCTTGCTTACATTTTTTACCAGTGTTTGTTGTAATCTTTGCTTTTAAATTTTTTTATTTTATATAAAGTATAATAAAATGCATAATGTTTCATAAAAAAACTGCTTCAGTTATTAAAACACATACATTTGTTAAACCGCCATTAACTGGTCTCATTTTTATTCTATAATCGCTGCTTTTTTCGCGCCTATTTTAAACAAATAAAAAGGCAATTAAAGTGCTTCTGAGTATTTCACGACCTTTGCAAATAAAAGTCAAAATGCTAGGTACACCTATCTTTCTTTTGTCACGGGTGTTAAATGCTTTTTACAAAGTATGATTCCGCCTTTATTTAGCTTCGGTTTTTGTATTTTTTCATAGCCTTATCGACTTTGTTTGGTCTGCAGGGATCACTGAAGCTTTCTATAAAAATTAATTAAAAGTAATTTTATAAAGCTTGCTTACATTTTTTAACAGTGTTTATTATAATCTTTGTTAAAATTGTGTTTTATTTTATTTAAAGTTAAATAAAATGTTTTATAAAAATTATTCTAGTGATAAAAATCATACACCTGGCTTCTTGTTTATCCTATTTTTCGCTGCTTTTTTTGCGTTATTTTTAAAACAAATAAAAAGGTATTAAAAGTGCTTCTGGGTATTTCACGACCTTTGCAATTAAAAGTTTAATGACCTTTAATGTCAACATCAAAGAAAATGTTATAGAAACCTTAAACGCATTTTAGTACGCGCTTTATTAAGTGTACAGAGTTTTCATTTATTTTTTCCACTCACTTTTAACTATAACCAAGAAGGATAAAAAAATGTCTTGTTTAAAAGTTTTAATAAAATAATAGGCCTTTCTCCAGAATAAAAAATAATCTTAACTTTTATTATATTATGCAAGGACAGAATGGTTTTTCATAGTATATAAAAGTTTTAATTTGCTTAAAATGTTTAATAGGTAAACTTTTTAATTTGGGGAGAAGCCAAATAATATTTTGTTAAAATGTTAGCTAAAACTACTGCATAAAGTTTATACTTTTTATCTATTATCTTTTAAGCATAAAAAATAAGCTAATGAACATCCGAAATTTAAGAAAAATAAAGAGTTAAACTTTTTTAAAATAGGATACCCTGTATATTATGTCTCCATTAAAAGGACCCTTTAAAAGCTTACAAAAATACTCCATTTGATATATCTATTTTTAATAGTTTTGGAAATATGGTCATTTAAATCTGGATATAATTTTCATTATATTTGCAGTATGACGTTAGTGCCGCCGCCGCGCCGTAATGAAAATTATATCTTCTATTTTTAGATTTAAGTGATAATATTTCGAAAACTTATTAAAGATATATTAATCAAATGTGGTATTTTACTTAAAACATGTTTACCATTTTATTTTTCATGAGTTTTTGATGTTTATCTGTTTCTTTGGATATGATCAAAAGATAAAAAATGAAAAAGTATGAAACTTTTATAGACGTTTTTCTATCCTTTTTGGTAAAGCAAAGACAATTGTAGTTCCACTATAGACTCCCAGAACAATGCTAAATTTTTGGTCATCAGGTTGGACGCTGGTTTGGCTGAATTTATAAAGAAGCAAATTATACGTACTGTTTACGTGTGTACTCGATGGATACCAGCTTCATAAATTCCACGAAGCGACCGTCCAAGCTGATGACCAAAAATTTAGCATTGTTCTGGGTTTCTACAATGAAACTACAATTGTCTTTGGTAATAGTTAAGGTGGGTGGCAAATATAAAGGAAAACTTTGTATATCTATCTTTCTTTTTTAACGGGTGTGAAATGCTTTTTACATAGCATGATTTCGTCTTTATTTAGCTCCGTTTTCGTATTTTTTATAGCTTTATCGACTTTGTTTGGTCCGCAAGGGATCACTGAAGCTTTTTATAAAAAATTAATTAAGAGGTCATTTTATTAATTAAGCTTGGTAACATTTTTTTAGATGGTTACAACGAACCCCTAAAATTTGTTTTATTTGGTTTAGCGAATAATTAAAGTAATTTATAACAATTATTTTATTATAAGGATATTTCTAACTTTTTACGATTGTGTAATGTTACAATAATGGTAAATGCAGGCATTGAGCAAAAAGTCAATTAAAATCACAATAGTATATTGTGTAACAAGTTTTGAAAAAGGCTCTTTGCACACGGGTGTAATAGTTTATCGTAAGTCACACGTGCAATGAGGTGACTCCAAACGTGTTGCACACTATACTTTTTGTTCGACTGCACGTAACAACTACAACAACAAAAAAAAATTGTTGGTAATTTATTTTATTTTTTAACAAAAATATTTAATTAAACAAGTTTATATAAATTAGTGAAATAACAATTAAATATTAATTAAAGTTATAATTAATTGTAATAATCCAACAGTATTCCAAATTCATTATTGGAAGGTCTTTTTTCTTCTCATGATGATTTTCAATATTGTTTAAAAAATATTCTAATGAATGTGAACTCTAAACTATAATACTTCTTGGCTGCAACATGAATTTTGAGGGAATGTTGCTCGACAATGGCTTTACAGACTCCATTATTTTATTAGATATTTCTAGTTTGTTTTCAATCGACTCGCCAATATATCATTCTGCAACGGCACTGGAATTCCAGCCCCCATGGCGTTTTAAAGTCAGCAAGTCACTTTTTGCATTAGTTAATATTGTGGCCGATGATCGCCGATACCAGTGACCAGTGTAGTTTTTGGATTCGGCAGATTCAGGAATTCAGCTATTTTTTCGCCATACTTCCTATTTTGTTAATACCAACAACCTGTTTCGTGCATTTGCCGTTGCAATAATTAAGAAAAAACGTTTTTTCTGTTATATTTTGGAAATGAAGGCTAACATATTTTTGCAGATTTCATAAAAAGTACCTGTAATAGTAAACGATCTAGGTAATTTATTCTTTGTGTGTTTTATCTTCACTAGTAATGCTGAATCGAAGTCTCTGATATCCTCAATCGTTAATCTACGGAGCTCATCCCGCCTACAAGCTCCTGTTAATCCAATTGCCACAACGGTCTAAAAGTTAAAATTTGCTATTTGCTTCTAATTTATTAAATTATTAATATCTAATATAAAATACCTTAACAAGCAAATATTTTTCGTCTGGAGCAGTAGATAGAAACCGATGAAAATCCTTTTCTGTAACAATGTTTGAGTTTTTTGCATAATAATTTTCTTATTTTCGTTTAAGGAAAGCGTACAGTTTCATGTAACTACCCAGATCGACGTTTTCTTTTAACTTCAGCGTACTTTTCAACATTTAGTATTCGGACCAGTGGATGACCTATATTTCTTTGAAAATTCTAAATAGACTAACGCCGCATTTTTAGAGAAAATTTTTGTTGTCTTTCCAAGCCATAAACTTATTATAGTCAATTTCATACCTTTCTCGCGATTTTTTAGGTAATAAGCTCAATGAGATAGTTGCAGCTTGTTTCGCTATTTCAAAAGGATCGTTAGATTCACTGGTGTGCTCACATATTACGTGAAAAAAACACTAAATTAGGGGAAATCTAATTTTTAGGTAAAATGATCTTCCAAATAATATGACAGTGACGAATATGTTAAACGGTACCAAGGAAATTAAGACAACCTTTAAAATAATATTAACGTGCGCAAAGGTTGCACTAAGGTGGTTGCAAACGCCGCGCCGTGAGCAATGGTTGCACACGGCATGTATAAAACGTCACTTTTAAAATGACTGTGGCGTGCTTTATTAGGCGTTTTACATAGCAGTCGTGTAAAAAAACTTTTGGTTTTTAGAAAGACTGTTGTCCTATTTTGCCGAAGCAGCAAATATACATTTTTAAGCCTTTTACGTGTCAGTAAAAGGTCGCTGTTTTATCAATTAAAGATAATTTAGCATAAAATTGTCATAAAGGAAAAAAATCATACTGGGTGTTCAATATCTTTACCAACGAACTTTTAAGGCTGATTTTTCGGTGAAAAATAAGGAGACAAGTACATATGAATATAATATTATGTCCTAAACGTCTTATTATTAAAAACTTCCGGATGGTATAACTTAAAGAAAATAGTACTTTTTGGTTATAAATTTTATGCCAATTTGGAACAATTAAAAAGTAGAAAAACGTTTTCTATGTTAAAGAACAAACATTTTAATCATACAAGAAAAGAATTAGTTTCCACCAGTGTCGCCCGTAAAACATTTACCGTAAATATTACCAAAAAATTTTTTTTTTAATATAATATTATTATATAATATAATCATTTAAAATTTAAACGATGGTAAAAAATAGGTAGGGGAACAACATATCAAAAAATCAGCCAACCTTAAATTCTTGTTTTCCCGACATTGCTACCTACCGGACGAAAAGTTACATTTTCAAATATAAAACCAAAATTTATCTTTCAATACATAAAAACACCTAAATATTATTTTCCACTTTTCGGTAAAAAGTTTTAGAGCAGAATGGAAACTTCATAGTGTCAACTCTAAGCTCAAACTAAAAGAGTTTTCTTGTAAACTTATCTAGTAAAAACTTAGTATCAGCTTCCCTAAAGCTAATATTCTAGTAAGAAGTGTATTGAATGGCAACTACAAAAACTGCCATAATTTAAAATAAGTCTAAGGGGAAAATATATTTCCAAGAGAGCAGATATTCGTATTTTATTAAATTTTTCGCAGCATTGGCAAAAACTTTCTCAGAAAATGTTGGAGAACTTTTAAATTTTTCTGTGTTAACCCTTTCTCTTGGATGTTTGATTAAGTGTATTTTAATATTATTTTTTTATTTAATTCCCAAAAATTTTAATGGTTTTTTGTTAATGGTTGTAATTATTACTAGGGGTGTTCCAATATTTCAAGCAATTATTCGTTTTGGGTTGAATATTACTATTTGTTTCGAAACTTGAATGAAATAATTTGAATTTTTTAATTATTTAGAACTTTCCTGGTACAAAAAAACTGAAATAAGTCAAAAAAAATTACTTTAAAATATTCAAGTCCCAACTGTAATTTTTATAGTTAATTTACTTCTGGTTGTACACTGGCGTAGATAAGGGGGAGCGTAAAGAGGTAAATTACCCGCCTCCCAGGAATGGTGAAAATAATTTTAGGGGTTCCTATACGTACGGGTTGTGAGGTAGCATTTCTAAGTTGAAGACCTTTTGTTACGTGCATTGTACGGGGTATTCGTAAAAATAGCATATTTTCTGACTTTCTCCGTATTTTTAAAAAATTCAAGATAGCTTATCGATGTATTTTAGCTCAAAGAATTTAAAAATCGTATTGAAAAAACAATTGCATGAAAAACAAAAGACCAACGCCATAACTGTTGCGTTTTTAAATGGAACACTGAATACCTCATTTATTAAAACACTTTTGGATTCTATGTTCAATTCAAAGTGTTTTTTAATAAGGTTACTATATGTCTATCTTTAACTGTTTTTAAGTTACAAGAAAATAAATGGAAATAATTCCCTACTGTCGTTGATATATACAAAAGAGAAATCTCCATTTTCGACGCTTAAAGAGAAACTCCTGCTTTTCATGTCATTTACCGCGACCCTTCCCCGTGACGCGTTTCGCTTACCTCATAGGCATTGCCAAACTGGCTGTACCGGGTCCACGGTGAATAAGTATCTTAAATAAACAGAGTCGCTGTTCGACGGTAAGAAATAATTTAACCGTTGATTTTTTTTTATCTTTTTGACATACCACGAAGGTCTATGCCTAAATACCAGAGTACCGTGGGTGTTGGATTATTAGATGTTTAACCCATATTCTTCCCCCGTTCCGTCAACGTTGTCCAAGCACTGAAACATGCAGTTATGCGGTTCACAGCACCTTTTAGACAACGCGGTAGTGCCACCATGGACGTTATTTTTAAATAACTACTACCTAAATGATATCGTAACTAAAAAGCATCATTTAGTGAATTCGCATCGAGTTATACCGGGAGTCGGCAAGTTAGATACAAGAAAATAAATGGAAATAATTCTCTACTACCGTTGATATATACAAAAGAGAATTCTACCTTTTCGACCGTTAAAAAAACTCCTGCTTTTCATCTTATCCATCGGGGCCTCCTTTCCAGTGACGCGTTTCGCTTACCTCATAGGCATTGTCAAACTGGCTGTACTGGGTCCACAGTGAATAACACGAAAAGCAAGAGTATCTTAAACAAACAGCGTCGCTGTTCGACGGTAAGATATAATCACACCGTTGATACCGTACTGGAAAGCATCATCGGCATCGAATTATACCGGTAGTCGGCAAGTTAGATACAAGAAAATAAATGGAAATAATTTCCTAATGTTGTTAATATATAAAAAAATCTCCCTTTTCTACACTTAAAGAAAAATTCCTGCTTTTCTTTAACTGTCGAAAAGTGGTAAAAATGTTTAAAATAGACCTAAAATATTCTTATTAAAAACACTTGGAATTTACCATAAAAACCAAAAATATAATAATAGGGCGTTCCATTTAAAAAACGCAACATTTATCGCGTTAATTTTTTTGTTTTTTATGCAATTGTTGCTTTATTGCAATTTTAAAATACTTCGAGCTAAAATAAAGCCTTTTAAATATAATACCCTTTACATGTTCTAGTGCTTCCATCCTCACCAGAAAATAAAATTATCCCCCACTGTTTCTGTATAGTCAGCAATCACGATATCTATACTTTGTCTTTACACAAACCTTTGTGGGTTGTTAAAAAATTAAAAATAAAATAAAATAAATGTCATGTTAAAGATCCTTTTATTATTATTTTGTAAACCCTTGTGACAGATTTTTTTAAATCTTTTATTTAAGAATAAACTTCTAAAAAGTAGAATACTATTTAAAATGTTTTGCCCGTCAACATTTTAATTAAAATGGAAGTTATTATAAAAACGAGCGAATTGTGTTTTTAAAAGTTGGTTATACTTTGGCCTTAAAAAACATATTTTTAAGATAATCCTATTTACATTTAAATTATGTTTTTGCTTATTCGTCAGGTTTCACCACTTTTCGGTCTCTAAAATTGCTTTTATTTTTGAGTTTTCGGACGCTTTTTTTAATTTTGTAGGAATTATAGTTCTAAAGTCTTTAGCCTTAGGATAATTTCTTGAAATTATTTTTTAAGCTAAAAATTGTCAACATAATAAAAAGTTAACTAGTGGTTTGTGTTTTGATGTAAAAATGCAAAATCCTTTATTGGCCGGCGGTAGGAGTGTAGAATAAATTTAAAAAATGAATATTTAAATGCAATTTAATTTTTTAAGTAAAATTGTCTTTGCATTTGTACCGAGTTTTCGTTTATATTTTGCCACTTACTTACAACAATAACTAAAAAGGATAGAAAAAAACTTCTCGTGTAAAAGTTTTATGGATTTTTATCTATTATCTTTTAAGCCCATCAAAAGAAAAGCCGAAGATCAGAAAGGTAAGCAAAATATGGGAGTAAGCTTATTTTTAAATGAATCACCCTGTATATTATATCACAATTAAAAAGTCTTTAAAAAAGCTTTAAAAAATACTTTATTTGATGTATCTATTTTTAATCGTTTCGAAAATATGGCCTCTTAAATCTTAAAATAGTAGATATTTTAATTTCCACTATACTAAGCTTAGTGCTTACAGCTTAGACCTGTAGAATGAAAATTGTATCTGCTGTTCTTTATGCTGCCGCCACACATTGGGCGAAGTTGTGGCCGAACTATTTGTCGAAACATTTGACAAACTACTTGTAAGCAAGCGGAGACGAAAAAAGTTGGGCCAATCAAGGCGAATGCAAACGAACTACCTTATATTTTGCCACTCACTTACAACAATAACTAAAAGGATAGAAAAAAATTCTTGTGTAAAAGTTTTATTATATTTTATCTATTATCTTTTGATTCTATCAAAAGAAAAGTCAAACATTAGAAAGTTAAGCAAAATATGGAGGTAAGCTTATTTTTAAATGGAACATCCTGTATATTATATCACAATTAATAAAGTTTTTAAAAAGCTTTAAAAAATACTTTATTTGATGTATCTATTTTTAATCGTTTCGAAAATATGGCCTCTTAAATCTATAGATATTCTAATTTTATATTTATGTTTAAAATATTAAAGATAGATATATAAATATAAATGGTATTTTTAAAGCTTTTTTAAAGACCTTTTTTATGGTGTGATATGATACAGGGTGTGTCATTAAAAAAGTTTCCCTCTTCATTTTTCTTAATTTTCTGATGTTCATTTGGTAGTTTTGTTATGCTCTAAAGAATATAAATGAAAAACTATAAAAATTTGATTAAAAAGTCTTGACATGATAACGTCTTATAATTTGATGGCATGCACAAAAAAAACATGACTCATGCGGCGTTTCATTTTAAGCTTGAAGCGAAAGCAAAAGCGCGGAAGAGGCACAACCGAGTCTCCGCGCTCGGCAGCATTCGATATCTGTTTCTCTCCTACTTTGAGCGGTCCGCCTGCTATACAGTAATACATTTACATGTTTTCGTCAAGTAGGAAGTGCAGTGAAATGTAAATGTGGTGTAAATCTTTTAATTTTCTTTTGAAAAATGCAACCATTCCATCAATATTTTCTTGACGTTGTCACGTTTAACTATCGTCAGTATTTTTCTTGTTTTTTTAGCTATCGTTCTTAAGTGGTTGCTAAAACATAAATAAACACCCTGTACGTATAAACGTAAATTAATTATTTTTTTGTTGTTACACAATTGCTTATAATAATTTATAAAACCTAATTTTGAAAAAAAATCAATTTTTTTCTCTTATGGTCACGGAGTATGTTATACATTTTTTTCGTAAACTAAACAACATACAATAAAAAATGGTAGATATGCATAAAAGCTCTATTTTTATTTGTTAAATTCAAAGAATATATAAAAATTGTACACCGATTTTTACAGTCAGTGGCGTCCTTTTTTTGTTAGAAATATCTGTTTAAGTTCCGCTTAATACGCCACTGGACATATTAAAATATAACTTTACCTACTTTGTTTACTTTATATTGATAATAAATACCTAGTAATTAACTACGGTTACTGACTTTTTAAAACAATGAAATTCAGTTTTTGTTCTGTTTCTTCCCACTCTTGTTTATGGGAACTTTTTTCGGTTTGATACCACAGTACATAAACACTTTGTATAAGTATGACTAAGGTTAAAAAAATAAAGGCCTTTGTTTTATTTTACCATGTAGTTGGTGTGATTTAAGAAAAATACAACGTATTTTTTGGTTTATTTATCTTATTTATTATTGGCGATTTTAACTACCGATGGGGGCGATGCTAAACGTAAACAAAGTCGAAAGAAGTAGGTAATATGCAGGTAGCTAGCTTTGATCCTGTTACGGATTTCGGGTATTAAAACAGTTTAAAATACTGTTTGTTTTAATACAGCTGTAAATTTGTATAGATTTATACGTATTTGTGTTAAAACTCGATTTGTGAGTTTGAGTAGTATCCTTGATGGTTTAACAGACTTTTTTGTTAGTGGTGATTAGTGAAGAAAGCGCCATGTAAGACTTTTTTGAAATGAGTAAAAACTGTTTTTGACGCTAAGCTCAGTATATTCATACCTCAACAGCACTTCCGACAGTAGGTGCACAGTGGAAGGAGAAGAAATCTTGAATTCCAACCATATTATTTTAATTATACACACGTCTTTTTATTTTAGATGTTAATGGCTCTTCTAATGCCATAATAAACGTTTTAATATAGGTAAAAAGAAAGACTTTTTGATAAAAATTATAGCAAAACACACAGGTATTTACGCACAAGGCTCAAAAACGCGTGTTAAACATAACGAAGTAAATAAATAATATTATATTTATATGCATTTCAATGGTTAAACATGTCCGATCACCTGTTTTCTTAGGTTGCGCTGTTGACCACCACAGGTCTTATTGATCTTAAAAATCGCCCATTTACAGTTTTTGTAGGAATCATGGGCGCCGGGAAGGGTGTGCAAGGAGGTGCACTTGGGTAGTGTCGGAAAATGTATAAAATAGTACATTTTGTAGGGTAAAAATCAAGCTTTCATTGCTTTTAAAAGGATTTTGCACTCCCTGGATTTTGAATGCGCGCAGCGCGGTATAAGAATACAAAAGAAAATGTATGAAAAAGACCCTTTTTGGTCTGGTTACCTCTGGCTATTTTTTGAACCCTCCTGGATGTTACTTCCGGCGCTCATGGTAGGAATGGCAATACCCGAATATTAAGAGAAAATTTGCCAATTTAAGTTAATTAGTTGGTGGCCTTTCGAAACGGCTTTAAATGGTTTACTCATGTAAACTTGTACTGCATTGGTTGGTCTTTTATATGAAGTAAATTCAGAGCAAGTAATAAATGATGTTTATTAATAGCTAGTGGTTTGCTGCACTATAAATCCTTTTGAACTTGTAATTAGAAAATGAATTAACACTACTTATTTAGTATGTATTTAGGGCAAGCGTTGTAAACCCCATCAAAGGAGATCAACTTGCTGGATTAACGCAATAATAACGCCGTTTTGAAAATTGGAAATATCATGGGTAAAAGTAGTAGTAGGGTAAAATGTAAAATTCCTCGCTTGCTTTCTATACAAAAAAGGTATACTTTGTACGAGTTGCTCGGAGTAACCGTTTTCGAGATAGTTGTGTTAAATTTGTTTAGTGCAATCAAAAAATACCTTTAATTACGGCATATTGATAATTCAATGTATTTTTCCATATACTTTTGCTTTGCACTAAACCACTTAAACGCAAAAACCGTCAAAACGGTTGCTCAGGACAAAGTATACCTTTTTTTAAATCATATGAGGGAGTTATTGTTATTTTATAAAATAGAAAAAAACAAAGTACCTATACATTAAATGTATTGCGTTTTTTCCGAAGTTTAAAAATTCTGTTATGGATGAAGTCATGGCCAAAAAGAAACTTAATTAAAATTAGCGCTAGAAAATACAGTTATTGGGACATGACTCTTATATTAAAAAGTATTAATGGAGATTGTACACTTTTAAACCAGACCCCCTCATATATTTTAAGGACAAATTTTATTTATTTTTTTAAATGATGACAAACTTCCCCGGGCTATAAAATGCAAGCCTAAATTTAATAGCACGTTATATTTATTTATAGTTATTTAATTATTTTTAACTATATTTTACGAAGTAAATCTTGTTTTTTTATGTTTTTAATAAACATGTTTTAAAAGGCTTTAGGACCATTTATTAAAATACCTCTTAATAATAGCTATTTCTCAGGTTAGTAGTAAAAAAATACTAACCTACCCTAACTAAACAACAAACTAAAATAACCATGTCAAAGCTACTAATAATAAAGACAAAGAAAGAAAACAATGTGCAACAAATTTATTAAAAAAGACATAAAAAAACAACAAATTTCAATATTATTCAACATTTTAGAACCCTTTGGTATAGCTGTTAGGAACTGTTTGCCGCAGCCTCCTTATCTTCCAGATCCATGTCCCCAGTGGGTAACTCCAACGTAGCTGGTACCACCTTCTCCACCATGACCGTGCTTATCATGATGGGCAGGGTGTTTAGCATGTCCTACACGTTTGACTACAGCTTGGAAACCATCTTTATGTCCTGAGGTGTATTCTACAATTCTTTTGGTACCATCGGCTTCTTTTAGGGTGTATCCTCCCTTTACGTCATCGTGATCACGGTGTTCGTGTTGGGACTTGACATCATGGGTGTGGGGGTCATGGACACCGTATTCAAAGTGGTATCCGGGTACGGTCTGAGTATAATAAAAACATTAAAGCATTATATTTATTAGAAATTTAAAACAGATTAAACTTACGTGATGGCCCTCGTGTCCGGGATACGCCAGACTAGCAGTGATTGCCACGGATACAAAAAGAACGATCTAAAAAATAAAATGTTTTATTAAATAAAATATTGTTATAGCAGTGAGGGATTTATGGGGAATGGCTAAAAAGTACGAGGAACAGGTAAACGGTTTCCGGCATAACACATAAAGGGCACGAATTTGTGTCGCTGGTTTCTCTCCACCGTATTTACCAGATTTGGATCTATCGGATTTCCATTTATTTTGGAAAATATTTCTTGCTCTTATAGTGCATTCCAATTAAAACGAGCCACCCCTAAAATTCCGTTATTTGAATATTAAGGGATCACATTCCAAATATCACATGTCAAAATAAAGTTGTTTTTGGTTATACTCTCCACTCACCAACCTGTGTCCATGTCCTATCTAAATTGATTGATTTTTTTTAAATATTAAATATTCTTAGCCGGCGTTACACTCCTATAACTTTGTAGTTTTTTAAAATATCATAATAAAATTAAAAACGTAGGTACATCAGATTGTGCATTGTTTAATGGATTGAGTAGATAGTTAATTTTAATTACTTTTGGTTTGGCGAAAACGAACTTTCTTATTTTAAATGAGACAATTAGTAGTATGAATAAAGTAAAGCAAATGCTTTTACTTAAGCTCCGTCTCTTTTGTTGCATTAAAGCTTAAAGCTGGATTTATAGATTGACGTTTCCGTTACCGATCGCCTTTAACGTTTCGGTTTCTGATGGTGAAATTATAGCATAAAGTAACATACCTACGGATAAGAGAAACCATGGCATGTTAAAATTTTCGTACCGCTTTTGCGGCAGGCTTGGCGGCAGGCTTGTCATTTTTCCAGTTTACACTTTAAATGCGTCGGTCGAAGCCTCGCCTCGTGTAACATCAGCGGTGGGGAGACATGTAAGCTTACTGAAATGACTAACTGGCGGTATTTCAACGAGAAACGAATAAAATTATATTGGGAGTTTTTGCATGACTTGTCGTTAAATCGGCTATTCCATGATAACTCTTATAATTTCCTTACTCTATGATTATAGTTTGCTGTTCAGCACTACTGATGCATACATGTGAATTTTTACAAATTGTTTTAAGGTTTAGAAAAATACTAGTTTTGTGTCAATGTCAAAGAAAAACTATGATCAGCTCAAACGGCAACCAGGCACGGTTAGAATAATGTGTCGTTGTTTCATCTGTAAATTGCAAACGGCAAACGGAAACGAAACTGGCAAACTACAAATTCAACCTAATGTGTTTATCTCAAAAAGCTTAAGGAAAATAATTTGCTTGCTAATCCTATGAGTGAAAAAAGATACTTTATGCATGTGTTACATACTATATTTTTTCCACGACCTTATAAAAATTTCCCAAAATACCATTTTACACATGTTTTATTTATCTAAACCTATTAATTTTAATTTTTGCAGCACAGCCATTATACAACAAGAAAATCATAGCCTCCTTATTTTTAAGAGACAATTATCCCCTTTAAAACTATGCATTTATTATTTAATTTTCGAAAATTTTATGTACCCACTCTCTTTTTGTAGAAATAATACTAAACCAGATAAATTCCTTCTCAATTCCTTAGTCATCCTAATGCATTATTACTATTAATTTTCAATAATTTCTTTTAAATTTATTTGCAAACTGTCAAATTTTAAAACTAGTGACACATGAACTAAATGAAAAAATGAATTTCTACTTGTACTTAAAATATATTTTTTTTACTTTAGTGAATAAATTTTTTTGATTACTACAAAAGACTTCTTACTACATTTTTTAAAGTATTTTGTTTAACTAAAGTTGATAATTTCTATTTTATTTAAACCTATATCTAGAGTTACCTATTTAATACCATTTAGGAACTTCTACTTGTAAAATATATTTTTCTACCAACTTTAGTTAATGAAAATTATCATATTACTATAAAACAGACTTATTGTTCATTTTCAAAAATATTCTGTTTTACTAAATTTGGTAATTTCGATTTAATTTGGACCTATCTAGCGTTACCTATTTAATACCGTTTAGCTACAACTAATATAATATTTTTTTATCAATTTGACAGTGACAAGCGACGAATAATCATAGTTACCTATGATATGGAGAATAAGGCTGTTACCTACGTAATTTAAGAATTTAAGTGAAATAATTTGAACTAACAACATGTTCTTTTAAAATTTTGTAAATAATATTTATTCATTAATTTTCATTAAGACAGTATGAAATAAAATATCATACGATACACGTCCGTTAGGTGTTATTACAGTACTCGTTTATATTCCAAACATCTCGTACTGTAATGAGTCACCTACCGGACTTATAACGTAAATTAATATTTTTTATTACTTTATGTAGTGTACTGGAATGGAGTTCTTTATGTAGCAAATAAAAAAACAGTTTTTTTAACCATTGTGGAAATAGTAAATTGCTAGAATGATCACGGTTATCCGTTGTTAAAAAAAAGGTAAATAATATGTTGTACCCATAGACATATTATGTCTAGTTATCCTGATTATTAAGGGATTTATAAAATTACTTACGGTAAAAGAATTCATGACTATAATGGTAAAACACTTGTTTTAAACTGATTTCAGTAATATGATTGCAGCCTTTTATATTAAAATGTATAAACACTGACCAATACTTTTTCCTAATCACATTGGTGCAAGCTTATCAAATAAAATCAACAAAAAATGTGTTACGAAGATTTGGCAAGATTTGATAAAGTTAATGTAGAAATTATGTACACCCAGGTTTAACTTTATGGAATTTAGTTTAATTTAGGTTTTTAAATAAACGGTTTTTATATTAATACAATATTGCCCAGTAGGTTTGTTAATAATAATTTAAAGAAATTCTTTAGTTATCGCATTTTATAGCTATTTTGTTTAACGTTAAGCGGCAGTTAAGTAAGTAACTCAATAGTTTTTAATTTTATTGCATAAAATTACAAGGTATTTATTTTAACTATATTATGTACCTTTGTGTCAAGTGATAAATTTACACCCCCTTATTTTTTTATTTTTTATTGTACAGAATAAATAGAAATATAAGTTTATTGGGTTAATTCTGTAGTTTCCGAATTAGTTATAGAATTTTTATTATCTTTTAAGATCCACAGGGAACGGCAAAAGGTATATTTTTTAAAAGGAACACCCTTTGTATTATTTTACCATTAAAAAGATCTTTTAAAAACTTTTAAAATATACATTTCATATAAAAATAATTTTTAATTCCCATTAAAAACGTAATAAACTTATATTGTCCTAACTTTTTTTATTTTTTAACGTATCAAAAAAATATAAGACACCATTTTGCTAGGATGATTCTGTAGTATCTGTATCTTTCATCAGAATAATTATTTTTTTAAGACAAGCAGAGTAACGGTATGATTTAGAAAAAAAACAACCTGTATATTAAATCATCATTTAAAAGATAATTTAAAAAGCGATATAAAACTATCATATGTCTATCTTTAATGGTTTTGTAAATATGGCCATAAATATTTTTTTGGGCAATTATGGCCATAATGTAACCTACATAATTAAAATTTACACCTCTTTAGATTTGGTTTACTATATTTTCGAAACTAATGAAGATCGATATATTAAATAAAGTTTTTTAATGCTCTTTAAAAGATCATGTGATATAATATACAAGGTAATCCATTTAAAAAATCATACTTTTTGTTCTACCCTGTATATTTTAGGAAATATTAAAAATCCAAGTATTTATTTAAAAACTGCAGAATTGTGGCGAGCAGTGGTGCAGGGGCTAACGTGTCAGCCTCTCACCGCAGCAATCGGGTTTGAATCTCGGTGTCGGACATCGGATTTTTCATTGCTCGTCACCTCACAGTTGGCAATGGCAAATCACTGTGTAGTATTCTTCCATTCCTAGGTAGTAGTTATTTAAAAATAACGTCCGTGGTGGCACTACCGCGTTGTCTAAAAGGGGCTGTGAAATGCAATGCATGTTTCAGTGCTTGGATACCGTTGACGGAACACGACAATAATGGGTTAAACATCCATGAATCCGGCACTCACGGTACTCTAATATTTAGGCATAAGCCTTCGTGAGACGTCATAAAGATTTAAAAAAAACCCAACAAAATGTTTAGTTTTTTTGTACGATAAAAAAATTAAAAAGTATATAGTATTATATATATATACAAGGTGTTTTATTTTCGATGGTTTTACAAAGTATTTCCAAAACCGTAAAAATATAAAAATTCTAATATAGGAATCGCGATCTTTTTTAAAGAAAATAACTGTAGTAAAAACGGTTCATAACTACTGCGATGTATCTCGGAACTACAGGGTGATTTTCAGATTTTGTCCTTTTTACAAATTTCTTAAACTCTTAGCAATTAAAGTTATTAAAAAAAAATTAAATAGTTGTATATGTTTTTCTGCACAATGTTGTGATTTAATTAGTTGTTTTTTATGTTGGACAGATTTTGAGAAAATTGCCCAACTTATGTTTTTCTGGTAAAACACCCTGTATATTATTATTTATATTTATTAGGGTCTCTTTGGGCTTTCCAAAAATATAAAATGCAGTGTTTATTTTTATTTTACTGAAAATTAGCATTTTCCATAATTTTGCCCTATTTCTATAGGCTATGACATAAAAAAAATAAAAACAAAACATTATTTTTCAATACATTTTTTTTGTTTGAACTACCCTTAACTTGATTTTTAGTAAAATTACCCTTTAAATTTTTAATTTATTTAAATTACCTTACTTAAGCTTTAAATAATTTGTATGTAGTTGTTTTTTAATAGTTTGACAACCTGCATTAATAATAAATAGCATATCAATAATAGATTGGTTTTAAAATGTGGCTTTATAGAAAAGCACCATTAGGGAAAAAATGATTTTTTTCCTAACGGAGATAAATAAAATAATATTATAGAACACTTAAATTTAAACATTTATTGTAATTTTTAGGTTATTATTAGTTTTTGAAAATATATTTTATTTCCATTTGTAAATATAAAATTTGTTTCTGTAATAGTGCTTTTCTATAATGAAGTCATAAAGCATAAGTAAGTTTTAAAATATAAAAGTTGATTTTTAATAAAATATCAAGTTGAGGTAGCAAAATGGGTTGAAATAAAAGTTTTGTTATTTTCTGTCATGGCTTCTATAAAAAGTCAAATGTATAAAAAACGGTAATATTCGGTAAAATTGAAACAAAAAAATAGGTACTAATTTATGTTTTTGGACAGCTTGAAAAAAGCCTTATGAACATATTTAAAAAATATAAGGTGTTCCCTAAGAGAAAACCTAAATTAGGTAATTTTCTTAAAAACACAAAAAACAACCAATTACACCATAATATTCTACGAACAAAAAAAAATACACAATTTACCTATTTATGGTTTTTTTTCATAGCTTTAATAGCAAACGAGTTAAAGAAAGTTGTAAAAATGAGCAAAATCTTAATATCACCCTGTTGCTCCTAGATAGATTGCAATAGCCATGAACTGTTTTCACTACAGTCATTTTATATTAGAGTTTGATATTTTTTATGGTTTTCGAGATACCCTGGTAAACCATTGAAAATGAAATACCCTGTACATACATAGGGTAATTTGAACTACTACTATATTGTCATGTAAATTTAGTGTCTAAATATATTTTATGCAGTTTATAGTGTTGTATTTCAAAAGAACTTTTGTATTTTGTAAATTTCGGAGAGTATGTCTTTATGAATCTGGAGACTTAGTAATAATGGTAATTGGTAATGGTTTCGCTGACGTCACCAGGAAATTTTTTGGCCATGTTATTAAATAAGATTAAATTATTATTAGGTTGCAACTTTTTAAAATATTTAAAATAAAAAACATTTTTCAACAAATATCACCTCTAAAATATTGCAAAACTAAAAGTCCAAATTCTACACGCCACTGGATTGATTATCAGCTGTTCAAATAAATGACTTTACCTAGTATTTCCAATATTTTCCTGTTATTTGTCTTTTCTCGCGCCCCCATCCTCAAACAGCTTAAAGTCGAGGTTTTGTCGCAACCCTTTTTAGTATATATGTACAGGGAATTTTCTTTAAGAGGAAAAATGGCATATTTTTTTAACCTTTCCTATTTTATTTAGGAACTTCAAGATAGTCCATCAATGTATTTTAGCCCAGAGAATTTGAAAATCGTAACTAGAAGGCAATTGCATAAAAAAACAAAACACCTACGCCATAAATGTTTTTTAAATGGAACATTTAATTATTTTATTTTTTAATTCTATGGTCATTTCTATTTTTTTATTAGGGTGCTATAAGTCTATTCTTAACTATTCTTGAGTTATTGACAATTAAAAAGTTACATTTCAGGCTGAGACCTCCCTCAGACGGTCAATATTATGGATGCAATATACTGAAGAACAAATGGTACATGTCAATATTATTGGTTCAATCCATAAAAACCTGTCGGAAAAGATGGATCTACCGCTTTTAATTACATCTGTTTGGGTAGTAAGTAAAAAAGAAAAGAAGGAGGCAACGCACCGTATGGACATAGAGCTAACTAGAAACCGTTTTTTCGCGTAACTGACTTTTTTTCATAAAAATATACTTTGCACATGCACATTGCATTTAATATATTGACTAGCTAATTTAATTCTCTTCAAAATAAATAATATAGGGTGTTCCATTTAAAATAACGAAGTTGACATTAACTTTCGGTATAACCGGAAGTGGTAGAGCTGTCATCATATTTTAGTTGCATGACTTTATAATGTCACCAAATTTTCAAAGCGTACTTTTACAGAAATTGATCGCGGCAGTTCCCGGTGGGACACCCTGTATTAACCGTCTGAGAAAGGCTTTATAATATTTAATTAGGTATATCAATATTAGATAAAGGTTATACAGGTGGTTACCTAAAATTTTTACTTAATAATAGCTTTTATATTAGTTTTTTATAATAACTACTCTTTAGATGAAAAACAACAGATAGTAATGCTATATTACAAGTGTTTGGAAAATGCCAGTGGACGAAAAAGAAGATTATGAAAAACCAAAATAAAAACTACTACTACTACTAACAGGTACAAACTTTATTGTATCAGGTATTACCTGCGTTACCTGCATTTGATATTACTATACTTCTTTAATTATATAATTTGGCCGAAAATGTGACTACAACACAGACAAAAACTAAAAAACAGTTGAAAAAAGATATATAGTAACCTTATTAAAAATACTTAAAATTGCCCAAACAATTCAATAATGTTATGATAAAAAGGTTGTTCCATTAAAAAAAAACGCAACTTTTATGGCGTAACTATGTCCTTTTTTTAAACAATTGTTTATTTATTACGATTTTTCAATTTTCTGAGCTAAAATACATCGATTGGTTATCTTAGAAATCTTTAAAAATACGGAGAAAGTCAGCAATTGTTGCGTTTTTCCTCTTTAATGAAATAACCTGTAATATAATTAAAATCTGGTTTTTTTTAAATTGTTCTTGTGATATTTGGCTAAAACGGTATTTACCTACTTCTAAAATCCATATTATTCGAATAAGAAAAGAGGAAAACATAATTTATTGCCATGATGACAAATAAAAGCGTTTTCAGACATAATAGAAAAAAATGTTTTTAATTTAAAAGTAGCACTCTCAACAAAAAAATAATAATAAAAACGTTTTTACTTCTACAAGTTGACAGTTTATAATTATACTTTTATGGTAGGGGAGCCCAAGAGGGGATTTCGGGATTTACTGCAGCGCGGCAGATTATTATACCGGAAGATATCGTGTACCCGATTAAGTACCTCTAGAAAATATGAGCCCCAAATACAGGGACGATCGTAAAAAACAAAATTACATCCATCAGAAATTTACGAGCGCGTCAGATTAAGAAAGGGTAAGTTAATTACATGCTAAACAGTGTATATGCTAATCTTACAATTTGGGAGTGACAAAAAGCGAAGGGCTACAAAGTTGTAAAAAAACGTCATTTTGACATTCAATTGACAAATATTTAATTCGATACGATCTGAACGATTTTTACAAGCCGAAATAATAATAACACTATTTTTTGCATCTTAAAAAATCAATAGCCGCTTTCCTTACCGATAAAAAGGTATACATTATATAACATTTATTTCTTCTTATCATCTAAGCTTTGCAACCCAATAGGTGTCTATGACGCTGCATCGAGGGCTTCCTTACTATTATCTGTGGTATTATTTATTAAATTGGCTTAAGATAAGTACCTGTTTTCTCGATTTTTACATAACAAATTATAAAAAAAAACATTTAATAAAGTTTATCTAGGGATGCTTTAAGTCAATATTGTTATTATTAAATAACAATGCGAAAATTCTCTTTAATTGTTGAAAATATCTGTGGTACTTTATTTACATAATTGACATTGTTCTTTAGCCAATTTAATTTTTTTATTATCTTCACGCATGACGTAAGGCAAGCGTTAAGTGGCAGCGAGACACACTTCAACTGAACCGTCAAACTAGATCAACTTTTTTTGTCTTAGCTTAAAATAATATACCATTCAAAAAATATTTAATAAAGTATTTGTCTCGTGGCCCAGTTTTATAATATTGTAATATTGTTATTTATTTATTTTGATACGCTGCTTTTTTAAATATAAAACCTGATGTATTTTTGCAATTCTTATTTAATTCTTAACGGCGTAACTGGTTAATTTTTAATTGTGCCCATTTAAATAAAGAAGGGTTAAAAATACATATGAGAAGGTTAAAAGAAAAGAGTTGTTATCAAAATAAGTTTCTTGTTAATCTACCGTTAATCTACAGTGAGAATATTAAAAGTCCTTTCCCCTTGTATCTCTTATATGGGACAAGATATCGAGGTCAGGTAAATTTATGAGGTGCAACATGACCCCCTTTCCATTTGGGAAAAAAGTTGCTAGTGCCCCCTTGACAGTGTGCCACGTGACCGGAATTATTTTTATGCCGAAAAGTAGTTGAAATGACACCCTTTTACTTAAATTTTATCCGAGTTCGATATCATGTCCTATTCAAAACTTATGAAAGAAAGAACTTTTAAAAACGGTACTGTATGTACAAATT